>CM051261.1:31177147-31219647 GCA_027921565.1 Artemia sinica | reverse complement strand
ATAGTTTTGGCTCAAGGAAACGATGCATTTTCGTTAAAGCTGTCAGAAATAATACATCATGAAGTATTAGGCATAATAGGGCTTAAATTTCGCTCTAATATCAACCCCGCCCTCTGGAATTGCTAGCTACTAGGACTCATAATTTTATTTAATTCACGCATATTTTGCATATATTTTAGCCTATATCAGGTTTTTTTCATGGTTTTTTGAGTTTTAAGTGCTTGTTCTGTGATTTCATTGTTTTATAACGTTTTTTATCAATAAATTTTGTATATACAAAAGTCTATGTCTTTTTTAGATTTCTTGTTTAGGATAAAGCTTCAATAGATAACTATTTGCATAATGAAAAATCTAGAACCATAACTACCTAACACCTGCTGTCTAGGAAAATCGATAACATTGTAGTGCTTATTTGCGCTGATGCGGATATCATTTAATGTATTGGAACATGGGGATTTTTATTTCATGGTAATGGCTATCATTGAATGAGAAGGACAAAATGTTGGGTATGACCTGTTAGTCGTGTTACTTAGTGCGCGTTCCCCTTGGAAGAAAATTGACTTTTCGAATTTTGGGCGAAAAATGAAATATCAAAAAATGGTATTATCTGGCAGCGATGCGCAATCATTACGTACAGTGTGAGCTGTCGTTACATTACAAGTGGGGATTTCCCTATAGGCTCCTGAGGCTGGGTTACATAAAATTGCGTCAAGCATATTAAACTTGAACGTTTGAAACGGGGTAAGTCGTGTGAGGTCTTTGGTGTCCAGAACGATGTGTCTTGGGAGTCTTGCCAACTGTGCTCCCTTTAATAGAACCGGTGACCACATTGCGTGCGTGTGACGGCTTGAGGGGTTGGTAGCTCCACTTATCTGACCCTTTAAAGGCGAGGATGTATCACGTGATGTAACAGGGTTCCGCTTGAAATACAAAGGGGTGTGTACCGTGATGTACCGTTTAAGTTGTGGTTAAAAGAAAAACAATAGGGGGAAGTAAAAACACCTGGAAATTCGTCTATACATCTATATGGGGGGAAAATAACATGGTTTCTACCACCTGGAAAACAGGGCTATCACAGAAATATAAAGGGGTGTGTCGCGTGACGAAACATGGCATGCGCTTGAAATACACAGGGATGTGTCGCGTGACGGAACAGAGCTGTGTTTAAATCCAATGCTAATTTTCCTTTCTCTGCCGTGACGTCAGAGTGCTCCGGTAGAAACAGCTGACCGCATTGTACAATTGTGAGGGAGTCCATTTATTTGAACTTGTGTATTATCCCGACCACATTCCAAGTAATTGAAACACCTGGGAATCATGCCTAGAAACAGGGCGTGCTCGGAATCCTGGGGGGGCTGCGCTTGAAACTGGGGTGTGCTCTGAATCTTGCCAGCCGTCCGCTAGAAACAGGATTGTGCTTGAACCTTCTGCTATGGGTGTGCTTGAACCTTCTGTTATGGGTGTGCTTGAAAGCCGTGATGGAATGCTACTGGTGCTTGTATTTAGAACTTGAGACGAGTGGCATCTTTCCTTTGGTTCCCACTGGTGTGATTTTTTTTTTTTTAACGCAAAACGGCTCTCGGATAGCGGATGTGGGAATTTCACAAAAATGTTCACACAGAAACGGTTTATTACAGCCGTTGAAACGCAAAGATACTATGATATATTTAAAAAACATTTGCTTAGGAATTGGCTAGATCAAATTCTAGAAGCCAAGAAAAATATTCAAAGGGCTAACCCGTAATAGCTTAGGCTAACTATGCCTAGTGAAAAATAAAAGTCTTATCTCATTTCCTTGGCTCATTTCCTTGTAAAAATCCCCCTATTACTCACCTATTAAAATTATGTATTGAAAGGACAGAATCCTCATGCTGTTTGTCAAATATTAACGGAAAACTTTTGAAAAACATGCTTAGTATCTCAGCTACTTGCAATTCATGGTTCTACAATGCTTTCAATTTAAAATAACGGATATAATTTTCAACAGATCAATAGAAATATTTCAACACAGCCGTTGAATCCTTGTGACGCAGAAACTTGCAGCAAAAACGGAGGAAATTTTACGGTTCACGCAAAAACGGCCGTTTTTGCGTGAAATTGCATCAGTGGGAACCCAGGGTTTCTCCTCCATTCTTCAAGGACTTTATTGTTTTATCGCGTATAGCAATATACTTTACCAAGTTATTGTTAATACTCAGAAAGCCGCTGGCATAACTGTTCTTCAGTTGGAGGAATCATCTGCTACAAGATTGGTATACTTATATATATCGGTGAACAAAGTACTGAATAGATACAACTGTATCTTGACTGTTTCAGCAACTACCAAAACATTCTTCAGACATGGGATCAGGCCCATGAACTCGCAACCAGTCTTCAGACTTTTGAATTTATATTTACACTCCAACTAGCGGAATTTCTTTTTGTCACAATGTCTCTGTTTGAGCAGCTGCAGGTGGTAGACATAGTTTTCTCTAGAACTACTGGTCTTACTGCAGCTACGCGAGATAAAATTATTCACATGCAAACTGAAAAAGCTTTTGATGTAATGTTTCATAAAGCAAAAGAAATTTCTCGTCAGTGTGGCCTCACTGAAGACCTTTTGCAAAATTTTCAGAATTCTGGTTCCATATGAAAAAGACCAAAGCGTGCACAGTAAGTAGCTTTCAGCTTACCTGATTTTGTAACCATGTTGACTTTGGGAAAAATTGACCATGCTGAAGTGAAAGAATCAACTAAAGATGCTTTCAGAAGGGATTAATTTCTTGTGATAGACAGATTGTGCTGTGAGTTTGAAAGCTGCTTCACGAATGCTCTTTCACTGTTAGAGTCAATCTCTGCATTAGATCTTGATCCGCCACACTTTCTCAATACGAGCTGACTAGCTAGTGTGGCAGCGCATTACAAAGAAGTTTGCATTTACACAACCCTGCTTGCCTTGCTAACAGATCTTGTAAGAAGATATATCGACTCTTTAGGCAAGAGGCCAAAAGATCTCTTAGAACTTCAAAATTTCTGAAGGCAATGTTGATAGCATATTCTGAAGTTTTGAAAATTATACAAATCTTCATTACTCTGCCTATCACAACGGCTTGTAATGAGATTCTTTTCTGAATTAAGCCTGATTAAAGCCATTTTTAAATCAACAATGGGTGACGAAAGGCTCAGTGATCTGATGTTGGTGTTTAGTGAAAAAAAAATCGTGTGAAATCATTGCATTTTGAGGCTATGGATGGTATTTTTGGAAAATGAGACCTCGTTGGCTCCCAGTTTTGCAATAAAACTGTGAATTACTTTCCAACTTAAGTTCTATTTAATACAAACTTTTGAATTGCTTCTTACTATTATTAGTTGATTTTGGGAGAGGCCTGTGCTAACCACTGTGAAGGAACGTTGCTCTTAAACAACTGTGAGCCGGCCATTTCAGGGGCCCACAGAGGTTACTTAGCCCCCCTCCCCCCCGCCCTTAGTTCAGGATAATGACGCCACTGCCATTACTATTCATTTAACTGCAAAAAATATGAAAATTCATACAACCTTCAAATACACATAATGCATTCTATAACTTAAGACTAAGCAATATCTGATTTCATTTCATCAGTTCATCTCCCACGGTTGTTCAAAATGCCGAAAAATTAGATTCAGTTCAATCTTCGAAATCAGTATAAACAAACTCTAAAAGACTAACGGGAGGCGAAACGGAGCATCATCCTTTTCTTGTTTTGGTAATATGGTAAAATTCGAGGTAGAAATAGACAGGGTACAAAATAAAGGCAGCTAATCTGTTTCGATTAAATGACTCTTATGTGTACATTTCATTCCAATCACACTGTAACTCATCTTTGGTGACAGACTCTGCTCTTACTTTTAGCCTATTTCCGAGGGCTGGTCAAATTTCAGGGTGTCTGTGGTAACTGTAGCTTGTTTTATTTTAAGTTAGGTCTGATTCGTGGAAGCTGGAATTACCGTTGCTAAACGATTCCTTATATCAATCCTAACTTCCTTCACTGGCGTATCGAGGGGGGCGAGGTATCCACCCCCCCCTACCGAGACTTTTCCTGGCGCCCTCATCCCTTGTTTTCTTCTGTTTTTCACTCATTTCTTAAAATAAGCGTATCAATTTGGTCAATTATTAGCACCATTGTCACATTGCACCCCCCCCCCTGTAAACTTCTGAATAAAATTCTTGGAACAAGAAATATGTTTGCAATTCGGGTCAATGTTATAATTTTTTTTTTTGGTACTCCTATATTAAACGCACTCTTTTATATACTGCTAGTTTGGTTAATGCTAATGAAATAAAATAAAATAAATATATAATAGCTTAGTAACAAATTTGGGCTATATATTTGCACATTAGGGGGGGGGGGTAAAGCATAGTATATATTATTACGTAACCTAAACTAACCTAGCTACCTTTTCCCCCCTCAAAACCCCCCCAAAAACAACAGTTTAAATATCGTATAGGCAATGAAAACAACGGTATACATTGTATTACCATATAGCGGTGTCTTAAATTAACCCGTCAAAACCAGTTTTTTCGCGACTGGTTTCCATTGCAGTATATAAAAGAGTGCGTTTAATACAGAAGTACCTTTTTTCTGTCAGGTGATGTATTGGAGATTCGGCAGATATTCCGAAAAATCCATAGAAATGGTAGAAATGCTTTTCAAATTGATGAAAGATGTAAATGCTTCCATTTTCCATCGCTGCCTACTAATCGGCATAGTCATTGTCGGTTAATGTAAATTGGAATTATTAAAAGATTTCCCTTGCGGTAAAGTCCCCGGAGAATCTATTATATTTTGTATTTTTAATCAGATCGGTCGGAAGGTCCAGCATATATTCCCTTGGCACTGAAGCGACAGGTAGGGTCTCTGTGACAAGGGCCCAATATAATGTAAATCGAAATTATGAAACACAGCCTTAGGATACATTTTGAGGCTTTGCCAGTGCATGTTACATCTTGTTAAAATCAGAATAATGAGGTTACTTTCAATTTTTATGATCCAAAGTGCCCTAAAGTGAGGTTCCAGCTTGCAAACACTCCGACTTCCATTCGTATACAGCGTATACGCTGTGTCTACCATCCCTTTTGGTCAACACAGGAGATGCTCTGTTTGCGGTTCAATAGCGTTTAAGCTCCGTCTCTAACGCTTTTGATATACAATTAATTAAAAAAAACTTTTTCCACAAAAAAATTTTTTCAAAGGAAAGTAAAGGACTCCATTAAACCAAAAGTGAGCAAAAATCAAATAATCTATCAAGCCTGAAGCTACCACAAATCAGCATCTATAAATAAATGAAACCCAAAACGAACAGAAATTACAATAAATAACCGAGTCAAACTCAAAACTAGCAGAAATTAACATGAATTGGGCTCAGAACCCCTAAGCCTTCCCAAGGCCAGAACATAATTTGCACTTTACTGAAAAAAATATAAATGTTTTTATTTTTATAACTTTAATAAATCAAATAATATTAACATTTTGATTACTAAATATCAGTATATGTATATTAAACTGACAATGCACATTCATTTGTATTTTTTCAGTACAGTAAAAATAATGTTCAGGCCTTGGGAAAGCCTAGGGGTTTTGAGCCCAACTCATGTTAATTCCTCTTAGTTTTGAGTTTGACTCGGTTGTTTATTGTAATTTCTGTTCGTTTTGGGTTTCATTTGTTTATTGATGCTGATCTGTGGTAGTTTCACGCTTGGTAGATTATTTGATTTCAGTTTTGCTCATTTTTAGTTTAACTGAGTTCTTTACTTTTCTTTGAAAAACTTATGTTGTGGAAAAAGTTTTCTTTAATTAATTTCGGTTCGCTTTATATTGACATAGTCTTATCAGGGGAAAAGAAAAAAACTTTAAATCTTTTCTTTTTTAAGACTTTATAGTTTGGCCTGCTATTTGTATGCTGGAGAAAAATTTTCAGTAATTTTTAACAACATACACCCTTTTAAAAATCTGGACACAAATAGTAGTGTTTAATTTAGTTTCATACCTGCTCTAGTTGGTCTGAAATGGAAAACTTGATACCATTCGCAAAACAAAATCTGTTTACTTTCTTTGATAGCTTGGATACACTTACGCTATTTTGATTCGGTTGAATTTTAAGAGCAGAAGTAGCCCCTAAAATTTGAACATAATACCCTCAGTCGTTCTTGGGATACTGCTGAGATGCCTTATTCGGAATTAGCATTAACACAGTGCATTTTGATTTAATCTTAAGACAACATTTAGTTTTTAAACAAAATGGGCAAATATGGGGGTGGGGTGGGATGGGGATTAGTTGCCCTCCAATCACTTTCGACTATTAAAAAGGGCATCAGCCCTTTCTATTTTTAATCGAATGAGACCTTTTCAAAGTTCCTACGACAACTCCTTCGATACGAAGTGCCCTGGTCTAAAAAAAAAAAAAAAAATAATAATACATTGTACCCAAATCGATCTTTACTATAAAAATGTCAAGCCTTCCAATGACTTTCGACCATTAAAAAGGGTACTAGGCCTTTCGAGTTTCCGACAACGCTTTCTATAAACACCTTATATACCCCCAGGGCATAAATTACAATCCTTACTCTAAGGGCTGTGAGGGGAGTTGTCATCCTCAAAGACCTAATTTCCAGAAGTTTCAATTACGTTAAAGAAAATGGCTATCTGAAAATTTTGATTGGATGTGTTTGGGGAAATAGTGGGCGTAAGAGGGGTGTTAGTTGCTCTCAAATCACTTTCAACTATTAGAAAAGGCACTAGCCCTTTTCAATTTCCACTTGAATGAGCTCCTTTTAAAGTTTTTAAGACAACACTATCTATAAAAACCTTATATGCCCCCAGGGCATAACTTAAAACCTTTGCCCTGGGGGCTCTGGGGGGTTTGTTTTCCTCAAATACATAATTTCCAGAACTTTCAACTACGTTGAAAAAAATGGTCATCTCTAAACTACGATTGAATGTGTTTGAGGAAATGGTGGGCGTGAGAGGGGGGTTAATTATATATTTTTTTCCGTCTTGCCAAAACAGTACATAATCATCTTTTGGAATTTAAGTACATTGAACGAAAGACGGAGCGGTTTGAGCAGTTCCTCTCTAATAGCACTAAATCAATCATAAACAGGGATAATTAGGAACAAAGAAGGGAGGGGGATTGTATTAATAAAGAACATAATTGAAAAGGAACGACTCTACCAGATAAAGAAGAATAGTTTTCGGGTGCTAATGCGCAAATACGCTGGAAGACTCTTTGCCCAAATACCTTCGCACAATTATTTTATCCTAAATAAATGGACGAAAAAAAAAATTTTAAACAAGAAAAACGGGTTTTAATTTTCTATAAAGCAGTGAAATACAAAACAATTAATTATGCACAAAAGCTCCGAATATTTCGGCCCCACATCCGGGAGCCTTTCTCAACGGAAAAAAATAAAATAAAATAAATAAATAAAAAAAAAACAAAAAACTTAACTTACATCACAATACTAAACACATAAAGAGAAAGAAAAAAAACAACAAAAAACAAAAGAAAAAATATAAATAAATAAGAAACAAAACTCGCATATTAAATAAACACTTCCATGCACTGAATGTCTATAATGATTCAACTCGCCTCCTCCCAGTGTATAAATGGAAATATATTAAATAAACACTTCCATGCACTGAATGTCTATAATGATTCAACTCGCCTCCTCCCAGTATATTAATGGAAATCTATCAAAAATGAAGAATATATTTATACTTAGACCAAAACAATAAAAGGTCAACTAACCCCCCGGCCCATAACCCCTAATTAAATTTCACAAGTTCATCAACCAATTTATGAATTATAAATTGAATGGATTCGTTTGGTTGCAAGCTTAGCTGCAGTTCGTTTACTTTTCTCATCATTTAACCCATTCTGACCTTTGTTCGCAAGGTCATCTTTCGTTTCAGAAATATTATTAAAATCAGTACTGGTTGAATATCTTGCCTGCATTTTAATTAAACTATTATAAATTGAATTGATCCCAAATTCCCCTTCATCTCTATTTATACTAGTACCCCCATATATTATCTTTTTTATTTCTATAATTTCCCTGAAGCTTTGTAAAAGTCCTACAGACGTATCTACTATTTTTGTTTGATCAAATAAAATACTGTGATGAGGAAAATTATAAAGATGTGCATGGAAGTGTTTATTTAATATGTGAGTTTTGTTTCTTATTTATTTATATTTTTTCCTTTGTTTTTTTTGTTGTTTTTTTTCTTTCTCTTTATGTGTTTAGTATTGTGATGTAAGTTAAGTTTTTTGTTTTTTTTTATTTATTTATTTTATTTTATTTTTTTTCCGTTGAGAAAGGCTCCCGGATGTGGGGCCGAAATATTCGGAGCTTTTGTGCATAATTAATTGTTTTGTATTTCACTGCTTTATAGAAAATTAAAACCCGTTTTTCTTGTTTAAAATTTTTTTTTTTGTTTTTAATGGAAAAGCAGTGTGGTCTAAGAAATTATTTAAATAAATGGACGTATCTGAAATTAAACAAATAACCTAAAGCTCGCTTAAAAATTAAATTTATTCTATCCAAAAATATTATGTTTTCATGAGGGCAGTCTAAGAATAAAATTCAACTCATACCAAGCTGAAGAAGTCAAACTAGTTTCAGAGACGCTGTCGAATGAAATTATTCCCACCACTATTGCGCAGAGCTAATTCATTTTAAATCGGCGTGAGTCAGGAGGCAGTCAGTCGGGTTTTTGCAGTTGGTGACAAATGATGGGAAATAAGAGAATTAAGGTAAAACGTTTAACGTGTCAAAGCAGATCAGCTTGTGTTTAAATTTTACGCTAGACTTTAAAAGAAAAATTTCGTGACACATGAGTTGTGAAACTTTTAGGAATTTAACTTTAGATAAAACTTTGGTACAATTCTACTTTTGGCTATCTTGGTAAGGGATTAGGTTAGGAAAAAGAAACTTTCAGGGATGGGTCTACAGGCTAAAGTATGGGTAAAATTCTACTTTGGCTATCCTGGGAAGGGGTTAGGTTGGGAAAATGAAACTTTCAGGGATGGGACTGCAGGCTAAAGTATGGGTAAATTTCTAGCTGTTCATATATTTGACTTACGAATAAAGTAAACATAGGCTACCACTCGTTGCCTTTTTTATGCTCTTTCCAAATATAATAATCATTTTTGCCGCAAATGAATTTTACCCCCACCCCTATATATGCCATATATTTGCACATTAGGGGGGGGGGGAAGTTTAAACTTACCTCTCATTTGCATCAGAAAGAAATTTGAATTAGTATATAGGGGTGGGGGTAAAATCCATTTCCGACAAAAATGATTATTATATTTGGAATGAGCATAAAAAAAAGGCATCGAGTGGTATATTCACTTTATTCGTAAGTCAATAATATGATTTGGTAAAAATTTACCTGAATTTTACCCCATCTCCACCCCCTAATGTGTAAATTTATACTCGTAATTGGTTTATATAGGGGGGGGGGGGATGAAATTCATTTGCGGCAAAAATGATTTGGAAAGAGCATAAAAAAGGCATTTTATTGACTTACAAATAAAGTAAACATACCACTCGATGCCTTTTTTATGCTCTTTCCAAATATAGTAATTATTTTTGCCGCAAATGAATTTAACCCCTTCCCCCTATATAAACCAATTAAGGGTATAAATTTGCACATTAGGGGGTGGGGATGGGGTAATATTCATTTCTGATGCAAATGAGAGGTAAGTTTAAACTTTACTCCCCCCACCCCTAATGTGCAAATATATACCCTGAATTGGTGTATATAGGGGTGGGGGTAAAATTCATTTCCGAGCAAAATAATTATTAGATTTGGAAAGAGCGTAAAAAAAGGCATCAAGTAGTAGGCTATAGCCTATTCTCTTTATTCGTAGGTCAATAATATGAACTGTGAAAAATTTACCGAAGTGTGCCCTGGAAAGGTATTTTGAAGTACCCAGCTCCACTCCTTCTCCCTCTAGACGGTCCTGAAATTTGCCTCCATGACAGGTCCTATACCTATTGAAATCTTGACAACACAATATTTTACCTTAATTTTCAGTTACCGGTATCTTTTTCTCTGGATTTAGTTCTGAACATGCAATTCCTGTTATTTGAGTAGAATTTTAAGCCATATCAATGTGTTTTTTTTTCAAATTTTGGAAATGTAAATGCATATCTTTAAAACCTTATAAATTGGGATTGAGCAAAGTTGTGAAGCTGAAAACAATTTTGCTGTACTTCGTTCAAGCAGAAGATCTATGTTGCAAGGTTTCACTTTTATAACACAGATTTTAAAGGTCATCAAAGGCCAGGACCCTCTAGAGTGAGAAGGAGTGACGGCAGGTACTTCAAAATACCTTCCCGGGACATACTTTAGCCTGTTGACCCATCCCTGAAAGTTTCATTTTCTTACCCTAACCCCTTTCCAAGATAGCTAAAGTAGAATTTTACCAAAAAACTTCGAAGAACTCATAAAAATTTTGTTTATATTCATTTTTTTTACGGTTTGTACGAGTCAGACAAATATTTCGGGGGGGGGGGTCCAAACCATTACCTCCCCCCCCCCCTGGATACGGCCTTGCGCTCAACTATACCCACAATATCCTTCTTAATCCACAATCGTCCATTAGTAACAGTACAATTTCTGGTACTCCTATGTTAAACGCATTCTTTTATGTACTGCAATGGAAACCAGTCACGAAAAACCTGTTTTGACGGTTTAATTCAAGACACCGCTGTAGGGTAATGCAATGTATAGCCTGGTTTTCACTGCGTATACGATATTTAAACTGTTGTTTTTTGGGGTTTAGGGGGGGGGGGGTACCTAGGTTAGGTTACGTATTTAATATATGGTATACTTTACCCCCACCCCCGAATATGCAAATATATAGCCCAAATTTGTTTATAAACTATTATATAGGCTACTCATCCTATTTTGTTCCATTAGCATTAACCAAACTAGCAGTATATAAAAGAGTACGTTTAACATGAGTACCCAATTTCTCAAGGGAGGGGGGAATGTTTAATAAAAGCTCTTTTACTATAATTTCAACTTATACTAATGCTAAGCAAATTCTACCTTTTAAATCCTTTTTTTCTTCCACCAGATTCGCCAAACGTCTATTTTAACCTTTCCCTCTGTGGAAACCCGCGGATTTTCGTCACCTAGGTACCTTGAGATGCAGCTAATTTCAACAAGCATTCTCTGATTAACTATTCAGTATCTCCCGGGTCATTTCCTTAGAGCCGAACTAGTTTAAAGAAGCTCTTTAGAGACGATCCGGTATTTGTGCATTATACCTTACCCACGAAAGAAGTCAAGTTAGGTTAATGCTAATGAAATAAAATTGGATGCAAATATAATAGTTTAGAAGCAAATTTGGGTACTGTTGCAGTAATTGGTACACAACGCTATAGACTGTCCAAGGAATGCCGACATGGAGACCCGTAAAGCGGGTAATTGCTGTCTAAATTGATCGAAGAGCGTGGTTTTTCATTGAATTAACAATATTTAAACTGTTGTTTTTTGGGGTTTAGGGGGGGGGGAGGTACCTAGGTTAGGTTACGTATTTAACATATGCTATGCTTTACCCCTCGGCCCCTAATGTGCAAATATATATCCCAAATTTGTTTCTAAACTATTATATATTCATCGTCTTTTATTTTTTTATTTTTTATTAGCATTAAACAAACTTGACAACTTTCTGTGTACCATTAAGTGCACCAGTACCCAAATTTTGTCTTAAAATATTTGCACATTAGGGGTGGGGTGGGGTGGTAACCTAACCAAACCTAGGTACCTCCCCCCCCCCTAAACCACAAAAAACAATAGTTTAAATATTGTAAACGCATGGGAAACCACACTTTGCGATCCATTTCTCTATTGCAAATACCCGTTTGTTTGGTTTCCTTTAGTGCTTCCGTATACAGTCTATGGCGGTGGGTAAGATATAATGCACAAGTATCGACAACCCTTTTAAGATTTTTATGCTTCACTCACCTCCACCAGAAATTTTGTATTCGAACTTTTTACTAATTAGGCCCTTCACAACGTCGTATCCAGGATCTTTTTTTTGTGGGGGGTGGGTAAAAAGGCATCAAAATTTTATTTGTATTCATTTTTGTTACGGTTTTACGAGTCGGACAAACATTTCGGGGGGTTCAAAACCCCCTGGCCTTAGCGTCTCAAATAAATTCTAGCCGACTCCTATTTTTTTGTATTTATGATAAAAACTAAGTTACATCTTACCAGTCGTATGCTTTATAATTACAAGTTAAGTCCCCAAATTCTTACTATTTTTTTTTAATATTAAAGATAAATATCGCTTTCTATATCCCAATTTGCAAGCTGCGCATGAACACTTCGTTAAATAGATGTCTTTTGAGAGGAAGGCTTTGCATCCAAGGTGTTAAATGGGTCAAACAGTGCCGGAACACTTCATCGGCTCTGAACAGAAGACATAATTTGAGCTTATTAAACACAAATATCATCAAGAATCCAAGTGGTTAGTGTTGATGAATTGAAGGCATACTGGAATCAATAAATCTTGTATATTTGAACTTTGGAAACTGATTTTATCCAACCATCACAATTATGTAATTTTAACGTTTTCTAATTTCTAAACTTAGATTTTTTTTTAAAAGAAATGTAATTTTCTGTATTTTTCTTTTATAAACAGTAGATTGAATCAAACTTCATTCTGATTAGTTTGTATTCATAGTAAAATTCCTTAGGGCATTGTTAAGGGCGTATCCAGGATACACCCTGGATATTTTTTTCTGGGGGGGAAAGGGTTAAAAAACTTGAAAAAATATCTATGTTCATTTTTGTTACGCTTTTACATGTCGGACAAAATTTTCGGGGGTGGACTCAAACCCTAACCTGAGCCATGGTGATTTCAGAATTTTCTAACGGTTCCCAACTTTCAGTCAAAATAAGCCCATTTAAAAAAAGCTCACGTTCCCGCCACACGCCAACTCCAAAATTCAACCCGGCCCTGGCGGTTAAAAGAAGCCCACGGGGCTGAAAACAAGCCCATCTGGCAACACTGCTGTGAACTCCTTTTTGTGTTCTGCTGATACAGTGTTGGTCCAATTGGGCTTTTCGTGTTCTGCCGATCACCATGGCCCATAAGGGCTTTTCGTTTGAATAAATCTATCTATCTATCTAAGCCGATTACGATCTCTGTATACTTGATTCAAAGTTCTTTTGTCTTTCCGTTATGTGAAATTTGGTGGCACTTATGTAGAAAGCGGTAAGTATGCGAAAAGTGAAGCTTAGTTAATGCTAATGGAATAAAACAAAATAGGGTGAAAATATAATATTTTATGAACAAAATTGGGCTATATATTTGCGCATTAGGGGGAGGTGGTGGGGGGTAAACCATAGCATATATTAAATACGTAACCTAACACAACCTAGGTACCTTTTATTCCCACTAAACCCCAAAAAACTCAAGTTTAAATGTAGTTCCCGGGGTGAGAAACTCTTTGTGAGAATTGAATTCATTTAAATATTGCTTTTAAAACAGTCGTTAATGCGTCTGAAGGCATATATTATTTTTGAAACAATAAATCATAATTATTTTTCTCGAAAGAGGTATTATTTTCTAACATATATAGCTCTCAAAATGTATTCTGTGCAAAAACAAGTAAAATCTTTAACAGTTCTGAAAACTTCATTTGAACCTGCTATTTTAAAGCCACGATAACAGTGCCGGCATGAAAATTACAATTTAGGTATATTTAATTGAATATTTCAGTTGGTATATTGGTTAGGCTAGAAACCATTTAATATAATGCGTTCTGGGGGACCTAATTATCATAATCCTCTGTTGTAGTTTCCATAATTTTGTTACAAAAGTCTTATGTTTTCTAGTCATATTTTGGTATATTTCATTAGGATTAACCTAACTTTACTTCCAGTTCGAATCGAAGGTAAATCTAGACCAGAATTTGGTAAGAAAGATGTACAGTTTCTGTAAAAATGAAATCTAGACCCGAATTTGGTAACAAAAATGTACAGTTTCTGTAAAAGTGACTGAATTACATAATCAAGAATTTCCATAAGTTTAATAATTTGAATCAGACATCTTAAGGGTATCGAGTGTTTCCTACGAAATTGATCCTAAGACTTAAATTACTTGATCAGATATGTTAGCGTTTTAAGGTGAAATTTGACTCTTTTAATCCCCAAGATGTAGCACACTGTGACCAGTGTAAAAACAAATCCTCTTGATATTATTTGAACTTCGTAACTATGGTAATATGAATCTTTTAGGTTCAATGTTTGAAGCTAGCTTCAGCTGAAGCTTAGGATGGTAGCGGACATCCTACTGTAGGGCTCATTTGAATGACAATTAAAAGTTCTAGTGCCCTGTTTAAGTGACCAAAAAACTGAAGGGGCAACTATGCTCCATTCAATGTTCAATTTCCCTAAAGTTACACAATCCAAATTTTTAGAAAGGCATTTTGTTCAGCATAGTCGAAATATCTAATAACTATGTCATTGAGGATGACTTAATCCCACACAGTCTCCAGGGGGAGGTACTGCAATTCTGGTCTTGAGAAGGCATATGGAGTTTCACGCCCCAACTTATTGACTTTTTGGAGGGTGTTTCCCCCTTTTTCGAAAATCAGGCTCCCGGTTTTCAAAATCCCTTTTTCTTCTGAGGCTTGGAGCATTTGGTGGGTAGATATTAAACGTAATGATAAACAAAAAATTAGCAGAAATAACATCAAATAATCTACCAATCATGAAACTGCTACAAATCAGCATCGATAAATTTCAAAATCCCTTAAACGTAATGATAAACAAAAAATTAGCAGAAATAACATCAAATAATCTACCAATTATGAAACTGCTACAAATCAGCATCGATAAATTTCAAAATCCCTTTTTTTCTTCTGAGGCTTGGAGCATTTGGTGGGTAGATATTAAACGTAATGATAAACAAAAAATTAGCAAAAATAACATCAAATAATCTACCAATTATGAAACTGCCACAAATCAGCATCGATAAATAAATGAAACCCAAAAATGAACCGAAATTACAATAATTAACCGAGTCAAACTCAAAACGAGCAGAAATTAACATAAGTTGGGCGCGAAACCCATATGCCTTCCCAAGACCAGAACAAAATTTGCACTTTACTGAAAAATACAAGTGAATGTGCATTGTCAGTTTAATTTGCATATGCTGATATTTAGTAATCAAAATGTTAATATCATTTGATATGTGTCTTATGCCCCCCCAAAATTTTTAAGATAGTACATTTTTATAAATAAAAAAAAGTTTAGTAAAATTCTATGATACTGTTCTATTAGCTGTAAACCATACAAGAAGTAAAGTTCGGTTAATGCTAATGAAATAAAACAAAATAGGATAAAAATGTAATAGTTTAGAAATAAAATTCAGTTTTTTGCAAAAAAAAACAAATAGGTTAATGCTAATGAAATAAAACAAAATAGGATAAAAATGTAATAGTTTAGAAACAAAATTCAGTTTTTGCAAAAAAAAAAATAAATATATTAACCGAGTCAAACTCAAAACGAGCAGAAATAAATTATTACTTTACTAAAATAAATTATTACTTTACTAAAATAATTTATTACTTTACTAAAATAAATTATTACTTCACTAAAATAAATTATTACTTTACTAAAATAATTTATTACTTTACTAAAATAAATTATTACTTTACTAAAGTAAATTATTACTTTACTAAAATAAATTATTACTTTACTAAAATAAATTATTACTTTACTAAAATAAATTATTACTTTACTAAAATAAATTATTACTTTACTAAAATAAATTATTACTTTACTAAAATAAATTATTACTTTACTAAAATAAATTATTACTCTACTAAAATAAATTATTACTTTACTAAAATAAATTATTAGTTTACTAAAATAAATTATTACTTTACTAAAATAAATTATTACTATACTAAAATAAATTATTACTTTACTTAAATAAATTATTACTATACTAAAATAAATTATTAATTTATGGTAGGCTTGGCTTTTTTTCATATTTAGAAATCGGGTAAAGTGCTCCTAAGTAAGAGAGGGTGGGGGATGTCTTGATGAGAATCATACCCCCTTTATATTCCATCTTCTACATCCAAAAATAAGGAAATTTATTCTTTTTCGAAGAATGATGGTCATAGACGTCTTATTTTCACCAAAGGTGATCGTATCGAAACAGTGGTTTAAGAATACAAGGGAAAGTTTCTTTCGAACGAAACTTCAAAAAAGAGATCATACCACTTCCTATTATTTATGTTGCAAAATAACAATTTTGAGCTGAATAAGGCCAAGTTACTATCGAATAAAAGTCCGAGGCTATGGATTGGGTTACAAGTATCGGAAGCTATTTATATAACCTCCAAATAGGAGAGGCCATTTTTCCAAGCGGCGGCATAAGTAGAGTTGCTCGTCTGGATTTGCGCAGGCCCCCGTACCAAACAGTTTTTTTTTTCTGTTAATTTTACTTCTACTGGTCATTACACTCTTTGCCAGGGAATGACGCAATTTCAAAAGTTCAGTCTACTGGTCATTACACCTTTGCCAAGAGGATTTACGCAATTTACATCTTAGTGTTAACTGGGCAATGACTAAAGGAACATTTGAAGGTGGAGAAAAAAGGGGTAATTTTTTTTTTAAAAACTTGGCTATTCGTTTCATGGGTTTCATTAATAGAACGACTAATGTTTTTGAAAAGGGTAATTACTTCTTTAGTTTACGAGATTTGCGAATTTTTTGCGAAAAGGTATTTGCGTAAAGGTATTGCGATGGTTAAGAATGCCTCACGGGTGAAACTCAGAATTGATAGGAGGCAAGATAAAAAAAAAGGAGTAATTAGTGATTGGAAAATTTTTTAATGCTTTTACAATCGGAGATGTTTGTTTAACATTTGCAAAAAAGGGGTAATGGAATTTGCGAATTGGAGGAGATGTCGTGATTATGTACTGTATAATACACAAGTGATGTTTTGGAGCATATTGTCAATTTAACGAGAAATGACTGAAAAGTGTTTTGAGGGAGATGGGTTGCATGGAGGAAGGAAATTTTTGTGTTAAATAAGTAGTTTCTGTATCTTTTAAAAGAGCTTTAAGGGAGTTTGAGAGACTCAGTTGCCTGATTCCGTGTGGTTTTTTGTTTACTTGGTGGTCATTTAAAACGAAATTTTTATGTTAAATAAGTAGTTTTTGTATCTTTTAAAAGAGCTTTAAGGGGGTTTGAGAGACTCAGTTGCCTGATTTCGTGTCCACAATCCTAAAGGGTTCTGATTAGCAATTTTGTTCAGCATGGTCGAAAAAATACAATAAATGTTTCTTTGAGGATAACTTAATCCCCCACAATCCCTCGGGTGAAGGTCTGCAAGTTATGAACTTAGCCCAATGTTTACATAAAGTATTGGTTATTGGAGTATACAGAAGTTTTAAGGAGGAATTTTGTCTGGTAGTTGGGGGTGGGTGAGTCGGAGGGTTACGTGGGAGGATCTTTCCATGGAGGAATTTTCATTGGAGAAGGGAACATCACTGTGAAGGAGGGCGTCGGATTTCCGAGCAATATTTAAAAAAAGCGATCAGAAATCAAATAATAAAAAAAAATTCAACTGAAAGTAAGGAGCAACATCAGAATTTTGATGCTAGAGCCGTAAACATATTTTGTCATTTTAAGATACGTACAAAAAAAATAAAGTTGAATAATTTCGAAGTTTAAAAAAAAAGTTCTTATGGAAAAAACCTGGAAGTATTTTTTTTTACAGTTACATGCGCGGGGGGGGGAGGGGGTGGGGGGTGGAGAGTATAAAACGTTACTTTGAGATTTCATATCGAATTCTATGACCTTTCTAATATTCTCAATACTCAAAGGTTCAAATGCAAGAACTTATTGATTTTCTTTAATTTATACAAAAGTATCTAATCTATCGTGGTGAAAGCCACCAAGCAAAGTATATTTTTTACACGTTCTACACTTATATGTTGATTCGTATCTTCGTATATTTCGCCATATCAAAAACCAGTTCCGCTGCTTACACCAATAGCATCTATCGTCTTTGACTATATCGTCGGGGTTATGGGGATAGTACAATCCTCCTTCGGGTTTCATTACAGAACTCTGAAAGTAAGAGTATATTAAATTATTAAGAAGCCTATTTCCTTCATATGAATACTTTTCATTTTAAACTTAAAATACGTTAAATTCTTGATTTTCATTCTAACTTATTTTCTTTAAAAATTTGGAAAAAAAAGCCAACTTCACAATAAAGAGTAACGAGTTAAGGATGAGACAGACTTTTGATCGTTTACATAATTAAATAAATAAAAAAAAATTATATATTTGAAATCAGCATAAAAATATGTTTCTATTGATGTATCCATGGATATCAAAATTCCAGTTTTTAGAGTTTCGGTTACTATTGAACAGTGTCGCTCCTTACTTACAGTTCCTTACCACGAACTGTTTGAAAAAATATTAGTGTTGTTCCTTACTTTCAGTTAAAAAAAAAACAAAAAAAACTAGCGATAAACTTATTAGAGTGACAAAAAACTTTTCAGACTTTTGATCGTTTACATAATTAAATAAATAAAAAAAAATTATATATTTGAAATCAGCATAAAAATATGTTTCTATTGATGTATCCATGGATATCAAAATTCCAGTTTTTAGAGTTTCGGTTACTATTGAACAGTGTCGCTCCTTACTTACAGTGCCTTACCACGAACTGTTTGAAAAATTATTAGTGTTGTTCCTTACTTTCAGTTAAAAAAACAAAAAAAAACTAGCGATAAACTTATTAGAGTGACAAAAAACTTTTATATTACACCTGTGAAAAGCTAAGAAATCCAGCTCAGAAAAGTAAAAAATAGCAAGCCACACATCCCAAATCATAGATTTCAGACAACACACACCAACGAAAGACTAAGAAATCTAGCTCTGAAAAGTACACTGAGTCGGACGGTATGATTTTGATTAAAGTTGACTGACTTTTAGGGCGAGTTTCCTCCTTTATTCAAAAATAATGCAAATCTTCTCAGGCGCATAACTTTTGATTGGTAAAACTAAATTTAATGAGTTGAAATCACTTATATATTTGAAATTAGCATAAAAATATGATTCTATTGATGTATCCATGGATATCAAAATTCCAGTTTTTAGAGTTTCGGTTACTATTGTATTTTATTTTTAAATCTTTGGTACCTTACCTTTACGAGTCAAATAAAAAACTTACCTTCCTATTTGTGGATCCTGAATATGGATATAAACAACATCAAAGTCACTCAGGACAGCCTGTAGTGGACATGCCGCAAATTTTGCATGTAACCATTTATAGTTGAATAGGACATGGTTGAACAAATCGTCAACCCTACTTGATCTAATGAAGTGGAACAGAAGCTCACCAAACTGAAAAGATAAATGTAATAATTAACAATTATTAAGTAGATCATGACTTAATCTAAATAAAATTGCTTTTGACTACTGATTGCCAAGCAGTAAGAGGGAATTACAATGTACCAATATATGATGGCTATCTCAAAATTTTGATCGGACGACTTTGAGGAAAAAGAGGAAGAAGGGGTTGGGCTCGTAGCCCTTCAATCTTTTTGTTCACTTATAAAGGGCACTAGAACTGAGCACTTTCCCGATATTCTAGCGCTATTGGTTCGATGCGATCACCACTGGGGAAAAACAACAAACAAATAAATACGCATCTGGGATCTTTCTTCTGGCAAAAAATACAAAATACCACATTTTTGTGGAAGACAAAATGAGAAAATATATTTGATTTTCGGAAAAGAGGGAAAGGCCTCATAAAAAATCAAGTGATCCTGATGAAAATTACACCATCAAATTAAGCACGTCAAAGAACCTTATTTTAGAGGTTTCGAGCCCCTTTTAAAAAAGGGTTCAAGATTTATTTTTTTCAGAGATGAATGACTATGAATGGGTGTTTATTTTTATTATTTATTTTTTTTCCATCGATGAATGTATGAAACCAGTGGTCCCAGAATATCGAGAAGCAGGGCAGGATAAAAGGCAATTGGAATCATTGGACCCAATCGAGCCCCGTGTTTGAAAGGGCCCCGTACTGCCATCAAAACTAAAAAAAAATTGTTTTCGGAATTTTGAAATATTCTTAACAATTCCAGTAAGCGTTGCTTCTCGAGAGAGATCATTTTCCAGTCTAAAACCAATAAAAAACTATCTGACACCAATAACGAATCAGGAAAGATTAAATAGTTTAGCGATTATGTCGATTGAAAGTGAAGACGCAAAGAAATTATATTTTAGAACAGTTTTAGAAGAATCTATGGAACAACAACTTAGAAATATGTAAATCCATGTATTCATATTCTGTGATGAAAATTTAAAAATCATTTTCAGCAGTTTCATAATATCTAGAGAACAAAAACAAAGATATGAGGATCAAAAGTTAAGAGCCTGACAAAATTTGTCTTATTTTAAGAGCAACTAAGTCCCCATGAAAAAGAAAAAAAACTCAAAGTTTGTTGTTCTGAAAGTGCAAAACTCAATGATTTAGTAGCAGTTCCATGGGAAGGCTACTCAGCAGCAATTATTGGCTATTAGTAGTAGTTGTTCGATATTCATACATCTTTTTGCACCGTATGCTTGAAGTTCTTAAAATTGAACTGAATATATTAAAAAAAACAAGAACTATATCGGTAATACCAAGACCCACGGTAAATTACACACTAAAATAACAAATACCTCGACATAGTCTCCCTCCTAAGGCTCTAAGGCCAGGAAAAAACAGGAGAGAACAACTAAGTCCCATGAAAAAGAAAAAACTGAACGTTTGTTGCTCTAAAAGTGCAAATTCAATTATAAGGTAGCAATTCCATGGCAATAATTATTATCCATTGGTGTTACTTGTTTAGTTTAGATGCATCTTTTTTAGGCTGTGTGTCTCTTTGGGCAGTTTGAATCTTTATGGTCTGTGTGTGCCTCTTTTGGCTGTTTGTGTCGTTTTGGGCTTTGCGTCTCTCTTTGGTCTGTATGTGTCTCTTTGGGCTGTTTGAGTCTTTTAGGTCTGTGTTTGTCTCTTTGAGTTGTGTTTCTCTTTGGCCTCTCTGTGTCTCTTTGAGCTGTTTGTGTCTCTTGAGACTGTGTGTGTCTCTTTGGGCTGTGTGTCTCTTTGAGCTGTTTGAGTCTTTTTCGCAATACCTTTACGCAAATACCTTTTCGCAAAAAATTCGCAAATCTCGTAAACTAAAGAAGTAATTACCCTTTTCAAAAACATTAGTCGTTCTATTAATGAAACCCATGAAACGAATAGCCAAGTTTTTAAAAAAAAAAATTACCCCTTTTTTTCTCCACCTTCAAATGTTCCTTTAGTCATTGCCCAGTTAACACTAAGATGTAAATTGCGTAAATCCTCTTGGCAAAGGTGTAATGACCAGTAGACTGAACTTTTGAAATTGCGTCATTCCCTGGCAAAGAGTGTAATGACCAGTAGAAGTAAAATTAACAGAAAAAAAACTGTTTGGTACGGGGGCCTGCGCAAATCCAGACGAGCAACTCTACTGGCATATTCACCTCTAAACGCATATGCAGTCCATATACGTCGTGGTCCATATGTCATCGTCTGAAATTTAAATATTGCTTTTAAAACAGTCGTTAATGCATCTGAAGGCATATATTATTTTTGAAACAATAAATTATAATTATTTTTCTCGAAAGAGTTATTATTTTCTAACGTATATAGCTCTCAAAATGTATTCTGTGCAAAAACAAGTAAAATCTTTAACAGTTCTGAAAATTTCATTTGAACCTGCTATTTTAAAGCCACGATAACAGTGCCGGCATGAAAATTACAATTTAGGTATATTTAATTGAATATTTATGTTAATTTCTGCTCGTTTTGAGTTTGACTCGGTTAATTATTGTAATTTCGGTTCATTTTTGGGTTTCATTTATTTATCGATGTTGATTTGTGGCAGTTTCATGATTGGTAGATTATTTGATGTTATTTTTGCTAATTTTTTGTTTATCATTACGTTTAATATCTACCCACCAAATGCTCCAAGCCTCAGAAGAAAAAAGGGATTTTGAAATTTGTCGATGCTGATTTGTAGCAGTTTCATGATGGGTAGATTATTTGATGTTATTTCTGCTAATTTTTTGTTTATCATTACGTTTAATATCTACCCACCAAATGCTCCAAGCCTCAGAAGAAAAAGGGATTTTGAAAACCGGGAGCCTGATTTTCGAAAAAGGGGGAAACACCCTCCAAAAATTCAATAAGTTGGGGCGTGAAACTCCATATGCCTTCTCAAGACCAGAATTGCAGTCCCTCCCCCTGGAGACTGTGGGGGATTAAGTCATCCTCAATGACATAGTTATTAGATATTTCGACTATGCTGAACAAAATGCCTTTCTAAAAATTTGGATTGTGTAACTTTAGGGAAATTGAACATTGAATGGAGCATAGTTGCCCCTTCAGTTTTTTGGTCACTTAAACAGGGCACTAGAACTTTTAATTGTCATTCAAATGAGCCCTACAGTAGGATGTCCGCTACCATCCTAAGCTTCAGCTGAAGCTAGCTTCAAACATTGAACCTAAAAGATTCATATTACCATAGTTACGAAGTTCAAATAATATCAAGAGGATTTGTTTTTTACACTGGTCACAGTGTGCTACATCTTGGGGATTAAAAGAGTCAAATTTCACCTTAAAACGCTAACATATCTGATCAAGTAATTTAAGTCTTAGGATCAATTTCGTAGGAAACACTCGATACCCTTAAGATGTCTGATTCAAATTATTAAACCTATGGAAATTCTTGATTATGTAATTCAGTCACTTTTACAGAAACTGTACATTTTTGTTACCAAATTCGGGTCTAGATTTCATTTTTACAGAAACTCTACATCTTTCTTACCAAATTCTGGTCTAGATTTACCTTCGATTCGAACTGGAAGTAAAGTTAGGTTAATCCTAATGAAATATACCAAAATATGACTAAAAAACATAAGATTTTTGTAACAAAATTATGGAAACTACAACAGAGGATTATGATAATTAGGTCCCCCAGAACGCATTATATTAAATGGTTTCTAGCCTAACCAATATACCAACTGAAATATTCAATTAAATATACCTAAATTGTATTTTGTTACCAAATTCGGGTCTAGATTTTTGTGATGCCTGTCTTTATACAGCGTCTCACATAAGTACCGGGTAATGCGTATCTGTTTTCGCAATACACTTACCGCTTTCTATATAAGTACTAACTTGGGTTTTTGATCCAAAAAGGGATAAATTTGACAGTTTCAAGAAATCTTGAATTTAAGAGGAAATAATTTTACTATAACTGAGACGTGTTGATTAAATTGAGTTTCTTTTTAGTGACAATTCTATGTAGAGAATTGAACTAGCGTTTTTTTTTAAACATTATCATGATTTTCTAATAATTTCCAAGGCCCCTCCCCCCAAAAAAAAGATCGAAATGCTACAAACCCCTACGTTTTTTCTAGCTGGTCCCCAACATATTTATTATATTCTTGTTATATTTTAGCCCACAGTAGCTCTATTGTTTTAGAAGCGCTACTTAGCCTACAGTAGCGTTACATGTTTTTGTATTTAAACTCATGCATTTGTGTTTCAGGATTCAAAATGGAAGGACGATTATTTATTTGCCTTGCAGAGCTTCCTGGAATCAGACGACAATTGAAGCTCTCGAAGGTAGTCCTGGAAAAATTGACTGAAGTTCAGTTGAAGCCGTATTCCATCACCAGTAGTTTTGAAAATGAAACTATTAGTGACGGAGCATGTTCAAAAATTAAAAGTGGTAAGCAAAACAGAACAGAAAAGGAAAACGTGGAATTAGAGAACACCAGGGTTTTATCTGATCCAGAAGAAAGTTCAACCAGCAACTTCAATTCTGAAAATTGTTCCGACTTATTTGATAGCAACATTCAAAGGATGAAACTATTAGTGACGGAGCAGATAGTAAAATTATAAGTGGTAAGCAAAAGAGAAGAGAAAAGGGAAACCTAAAATTAGAAACCACCAGAGTTTTCTCTGAACCAGAAAAATGTTTGACTAGCAACTTAAAATCTGGAAATTGTTCGAAGACAATTACTACCAACATTCAAAGTGATGTATCTAAAGACAGAGAGAAGAAAAGACATAGAATGGAAGGTTTTGGGGCTTCAACTGACCAAGAAAACTGGTCGGATCGTCTTTGTAACTCGAAAATAGAAATAAAACCAGGCAACTCCCCAAACCCCCTGAAAAGTGCAAATATTTTCAATGCAATGGCTAGCCAAATTGAAAAAAACAAGGAAACTGCTGTAAAAAAGCGAAAGGCAAGAGTGAATAGCGATATACTTATTTCTAATCCAAAAACACTTTCAGGGAACCATAAACAGGATTTACCCTCTGGGTTTGGTGGAAAAGATTCTACCAACATTGTCAAAATCAAGATGCTTCAAACTCAATAGCTAGGACAATTCATAGTGATAAAGATAAGCTGAAAGAAAAGAAAAAGATAAGATCAGAAAGTTTTTGTTTTCTTGACATAGACCACAGCTCAGATCATAACAACAAAACAACGAAAGCTACGATGAAAGGTCCTGCATTGGATTCTATAGCAAAATGTGATCCAAATTCAGTAAAGAGCAAAATTTGTAGTCATAAAAAGAAGCAAAAGCAGGTTAGTTTAGGAATTGAAGCAGAATTGAAGCAGCTTAGTTTAGGAAGTACCAAATATTCATCAAACAAAGAAAGTAGTTCGAAGCACTGCGAACAGAAACTGAAGCGTGTTGTGAAAGATCACATTTTTAGTTGTGAAAGAAGAGGTTCTCTTAATCAAACTGACAATAAGGCCAGAAGTGAAAAGTATATGGGAATTAAAATGAAAAAGATAAGATCAGAAAGTATCCAGTCTTCATTGGACAAAAAAATAGGTTCTGAGTTTCGTGAAAGAAGATTGGAGGGAAAACTAAAAGATCCCATATTTCATTGTGAAAGTGGAAGAACACAGAATAAAACATATGATAAAGCAGATAAGGCAAAAAGTGATAATTATGATGAAAATGAAAAGAAAAGGATAAGATTAGAAAGTCGTTGCATCCCATTTGCACCGGAAAGCAGGTCTAATTCTCTTAAAGGAGAACCAGGGAGTAATTTGACTAATCCCACGAGCAAGTGTCCAATTGAAGGTGTTTCCAACGGATTAGAAAGTAAAAAACAGAAGATTAAAAGAAAAAACTGGTCTGTTGTGAATATAAAGAGTAGCTCTGGTAAAGAAGTATTAAAAATAGTTCCAAGCATGAGAAAAGATACTGCATATAATAAAAGCTCTTGTGTGAGGGATGAAGCACAGAAATATCCTCTATCTCCGATGCCGTCTCTTTCTAGTAATTCCAACCAAGACTTAGATATCCAGAAGACTGGATCAGACATAGGTGCTGGATCTAAGTTGACTTCACCTTGTAACGATTACAGCACCAAAGAAAATATTTGCGATGATTATCTTTCGACGGGTGATGTTCAGAGTCGTGATTGCAGCTCTTTGAGAAATTTGAGTGCTGAAAGATCAGAAAGCAAAGGTGAGAATGATACCGCTGTAAGAGAATTTGATACTTCAAAAAATGCTGAATCAGTCAACCCTCCTGTTAGAATAAACAGTTTGACACCTGAAAGTAACCTGATACCAGGTGAACCATTAAGACGGGATCTTTACAGTCCTATTTCAGAGGCTTCTTCTCCACAGTAAGTAGTTTATCATCTTCCAGTATTTCTGAAGCATTTCATTCCCAGCTTTTTGATTTTTTTGACGCTCTTATTATCACGTAGCTAAAACTTATTTGTTTTATTTTCTTTTCTTAAAGCTGGTTTAGCATTTTTAATTTCTCCTTTCCTTTAACCTTTAACACATTATTAAGTTAACTTACGAATCTTATTTGGAATTTGGAAAAAAATTAGAATTTGAAAAAAAAAAATTTAACACCTCACTTGCCTGCTCACTATAAAGAAAAAAAAAATGTTTCCAACTTCAGACCTTTCAACTACGTTGAACAAATTGGCTATCACAAAATTTGATTGGATATGTTTGGGGAAATGGTGGGTGTGAGAGGGGGGCTACTTGCCCTACAATCACTTAGGACTATTAAAAAGGGCACTAGCCGTTTCTTTTTCCAATCGAATAATTCCTTTTTGAATTTTTTACGACAATGCTTTCTGTAAAAAATTCCTTATATGCCCCCAGGGCATAACTTACAACCCTTGCCCTGAGGGCTGCGGGGGGAGTTTCACCCTCAGACACGTAACTTTCGGACTTTTTAACTATGTCGAACAAAATGACTATCTAAAAATTTTGATTGGATGTGTTTGGGGAAATGATGGGTGTGAGAAGGGTGCTAGATATCCTCCAATCACTTTCAACTATTAAAATGAACACACGCCCTTCTAATTTCCAATCAAATGAACCCTTTTTGAAGTTTTTACAACATCACTATCTGTAAGAACCTTATATAGCCCCAGGGCACAACTTAGAACCCTTGCCCCGAGAGCTCTGAGGGGGTTAACATCCTCAAACACCTAATTTCTAAAACTTTTAGCTACGTTGAACAAAATGGCTATCTAAAAATTTTGATTGGATGTGTTTGGGGAAAAGGTCGGCGTGAGAGGGGGTTAGTTGCCCTCAAATCACTTTCGACTATTTAAAAGGTTACAAGCCCTTTGAATTTCCAATCGAATGATCCCTTCTTTCAAGTTTCTACAACAAAATTTCAATAAAAACCTTATATGCCCCCAGGGCATAACTTAC
The DNA here is from genome assembly GCA_027921565.1 of Artemia sinica. NCBI lineage: Eukaryota > Metazoa > Arthropoda > Branchiopoda > Anostraca > Artemiidae > Artemia > Artemia sinica. Next base: position 31,192,832 of record CM051261.1, on the reverse strand, counting down.
AACCCATACCCTGAGGGATCTGGGGGGAGTGTCCCCCTCAAAGATATAATTTCCGGACCTTTCAACTATTTTAAAACAAAATGGCTCAAAAATCCTGATTGGATGTGTTTGGAGAAATGGTGGGCGTGGAAGGGGTGTTAGTAGCCTTTCAATCACTTTTGACTATTAAAAAGGGCACAAGCCACTCGAATTTTCATTTGAATAAGCCCTTTTCCAAGTTTCTACGACAACTCCTTCGATAGGAAGTACCCTGGTCTAAAGGAAAAAATAATAACACATTATGCCAACATCGTTCTTTACTTAGGCGATTCATAGTTTTCTGATTTAATTAGCTTATTGGTGATTCCAATGCTTCTTCATATAAAGAAGATGATAAACATTTTTTTTGGCAGGGAGAAAGGTTTCAAAATTACTCTATCCAATGCTACTAGGCACAGAAAATCACTCTTGAAGTTTTGAATGTTGTTGAATTCTCACTTTCCCCCCTCCTTTCTATATTTTTTAAGTATGCTTGGATGAGGTAGATAACGTAAACACTTTAAATGAAATAGTCGACCAAATTCACTTGCTTTGCTTTTAAACGTTGGAAATGAATTAAATTTTTTTCTGAGAGTTGCATCGTGTCAATTTATGTCAACAATCTGTTGTTGTAATTATCTTTTATCAGCTTTAACCCAAGGTCAACCGTATTATCAGATCTTTTTCTTGGAGAATGTGAAATTTAAATGAATAAGAAACCATATGGTTTCTTGTTCAATCTGATTTTCTTTAGATATTCCACAAAAAAAAACTTAAAACGTTTCCAATTTACCCAGATAGGCGTCTGCAATTTCACAAACAAACAAAAGTCGAATGAACTTGGATATCATTTTTAGAATTGAAAATTATTAGTTACACATTTAAGGGGATGTGGTACGATAAAGACTTGTCCTGTCTCGTCCATTATAAACGTTTTTAGTTTGTGTGGTCAAAATATTTAGAATTATGTCGGCGGCCTTGATATAACTTGTAGAACTCAGATAATAGATCTAAATAAACGAGAGAAAACTAAAAGCCGGCACCGAATTTCCCAGATATCTTAGAAAAACTATTTAATTTCTTTCAATTTATGCCTGATATAGAGATATTTAGTTTTGATGAGAGTTACATCATCAGGAAGTTTGAATTCCGTTTTTTGTATTAATCGGACCAGAATTGTCTAATTTAAGTACAGGAAAGGTCAGTCCCTAAAAATACTCTAGTCTACCTGCTGGAAAAATAATGAAAATCCGTTCAAAAAATTACCATTTGACTGATCTTGCCGCTTTGGGAATTTCTGTGCTGTCACTCGCCTTGATTGACAGACTTGCCGAGAAATGGTAACTGTAATTCAGTGTCTTATTGAAGCAATTAGGTCAAAGTTATGTCATAGTTAGGCATTGTATATATGTTTTCTTTTACATTTTTTTATTTTTTACTTAGTATTAAGTAAACTTCGGCAATTGAAAGACAAGCTACTGTGATATTGTGCACTTCGTATAGCCCCTATCACCAAACCAGAGCTATGGCTCTGGTTTACATGAGCCTATGGCTCTGGATGTACATGAGCCTATGGCTCTGGATGATTTCGAGCAAAAAAAAAAAAACAAATAAAGTCACTTCTGTTGGACTGTTGTCCAGCAGAGGGATTTCTTGCTTCCAGCCCAGATGACATTGTTGCTCTTCCTGGAGAAGGAAAAGCGACTCTCGAAGTAAAATGTCCCCTCACTGCTAAGGACGTTTCTATGGCAGACCCGCTTAAGAGAAATAAATGTGTTTTCCTTGACAATAAAAATAGCATCCATTTAAAGAGGAACCATAATTATTTTTATCAAGTCCACATGCAGCTGGAATGTTGCGACCTCGACCTGGGATTTTCGTTGTGTACTTCGGCAAAGGAGATATCGACGTTGAAAATATCAACTGTGACAAAAATTTATGGCAACACAAAATGTTTTCAAAGCTCAATAAATTTTATACTGAAAGCTTTGTTGCCAGAAATTGTGGACGGAAGAGTGCTACGCAATATAGCGATCCTACATAACGAACAGAAATTACAATAAATAACCGAGTCAAACTCAAAACGAGCAGAAATTAACATAAGTTGGGCGCAAAACCCCTATGCCTTCCCAAGGCCAGAACAAAATTTGCACTTTACTGAAAAATATATAAATGTTTTTTCTTTTATAACTTTAATAAATCAAATAATTTTAACATTTTGATTACTAAATATCAGTATATGTATATTAAACTGACAATGCACATTCATTTGCTCTTTTTCAGTAAAGTGCAAATTTTGCACTTTACTGAAAAACAAAGCTATTAGCTAGACCCCACGCACGTTTAATGTAAGTGTTTACATAAGCAAAAATCATGTTTGAACATAGATAATTTCGGAGACCACGCTGCCTTTCCATGACGATAAATAAAAGTTTAAATAGTAATAAAATCCTTTTAATAGACAGTGATAGCTTTCACAAATAGTGACCGAAATATCTAGTGTTTTTGGTGAAATTTTAGCACTGTTTGTGAAAGTTATCACTGTGTATTAAATGGATTTTATCCCTATGTCAACTTTTATTTATCATCGTGTCTGAACAAAACCCTTAGCTAGACTCCAGGTGAGCTTATCTGCCTTGGAAACAGCAAATCCTGTGTAAAGTGATAGCTTGCATTTCTACAGCTTTATTACAACGTGAACTTTCTCAATATGTTTCTATGCTAACTTGCAATATAATACCATTGGTTATTGATATGTCCGCTAGCAAAAGACGACTTTCTATTGAAGCCTGACAACGGGGTAGTTCCCACGGATGACTGTGACCATAAATACTTGGAAAGGAAAGTCTCTCAAATATATAGAGTAAAACCCGTTAGAAATTAGATTCCTAGGAGGAAAGTTAGAGTTGACCCTTCCAGCTATACTTTACACTAATTTACTTCAATAAAACTATTCAACTGTTAAAATTGACACATCGGCCTGTCGTCAAGTGAACAGCCTGTGCACAAATTTCCCATATAGGAGGTCGGAAACAGTGAGGAAACATGACCTGGTACATGACATTTTGAGTTACGTGCCCAGACTGTGCTTGAAGACCCCTCCCCTCTACGTATATGACTAGATTTGTTATTATTTATTATATATACTAAATTTATTATATTATATATTACATATACTAGATTTATTATATATACTAAAGTTTATAACACACATTGAAAACATCATACTTAGACCCAGGTTGACACGCTAAATCTTTTGAATTTTATCAGATGTTGAATTATTAAACCCAAATATCTTATAGACTAATACTCTACAATCCCCCCCCCCTCACCTCATAAAACACAAAAACATATAATTTTTGGCAATAGAATTGCCTCTTATCTTAGGGGCAAACTATATCTTATACAACGGCTTTAGAGGAGAGAAGGAAGACCAGATGCGTTAACCCCTTTCCATGCCCTAGTTTAAATCTCTAAGAGCCACGTATGTCTCACAGCACCACCAAGTTTGGCAAAGTTCCACCATACTTGGCCACCTTTCGCCAGGCTCAGAACGTGTCACCTGGTGTACTTGATCTCCGAGAGTCACCAACTCAGGAAAAACCTGAGAGGCCATGACCCACAAAATACATCTTCAGCTAAGCCGCGTAATTTTGCCAACCGTCATAACATAAGGAGTAGAGTAGTAATATAAGGCCTTTGGCTAGATCTAAATGATTTATTGTTCAGCCCCTGTTCCTTTAGTCGATAACTTGTTTCATCGCTGGTTGAGACGAAAAGAGATTTCTTTTAATTTCAGGCTCTAGAAACTATCATAGGCAGCGCGCTGGCCTAAGTAAAGAACGATATGGACACAATGTGTTTTTTTTTGTGTTTTTTTTTCTCCATACCCGGGCACTTCATATCGAAGGAGTTGTCGAAGAAACTTCGAAAAGGGCTCATTCGATTGGAAATTGGAGTGGCTAGTGACCTTTTTAATAGTCGAAAGTGATTGGAGGGCAACTAGCCCCCCCACGCCCATCATTCCCCCAAACACATCCAATCAAAATTTTGAAATCAGCCATTTTGTTCAGCGTAGTTGATTTCCAGATAGAAAATATCTTTTTGAGGAGGACACTCCCCCACAACCCTCAGGGCAAGGGTTTTAAGTTATGCCCTGAGGGCATATAAGATCAATGTTGACACAATGTACAGTATATTATTTTTTTTCTTTAAAGCAGGGCACTTCATATAGAAGGGGTCGTCGTAGAGACTTCAAAAGGGGTTCATTCGATTGGAAATCCAGAGTTCTAGTACCTTTTTAATAGTCGAAAGTGATTGGAGGGCAACTAGTCTCCCCCCCCCCCCCCCTCACGCCAATCATTCCCCCAGACACATCCAATCGAAATTTTGAGATAGCCATTTTGTTCAGCGTAGTTGATTTCCAGATAGATAATGTGTTTTTGAGGAGGACACTCCCCCAAAACCCTCAGGGCAAGGATTTTAATTTATGCCCTGGGGGCATATAAGGTTTTTATAGAAGGCGTTGTCGTAGGAACTTCAAAACAGGCTCATTCGGTTGGAAATTCAAAGGGCTAGTGCCCTTTTTAATAGTCGAAAGTGATTGGAGGGCAACTAGCCCCCCCCCCCCCCCACGCCCATCATTCCCCCACACACATCCAATCAAAATTGTGAGATAGCCATTTTGTTCAGCGTAGTTGATTTCCAGATAGAAAATATGTTTTTGAGGAGGATACTCCCCCACAACCCTCAGGGTAATGGTTTTAAGCTATGCCCTTGGGGCATATAAGGTTTTTATTGAAGGCGTTGTCGTAGAAATTTCAAAACAGGCTCATTCGATTGGAAATTCAAAGGGCTAGTGCCCTTTTTAATAGTCGAAAGTGATTGGAGGGCAACTAACCCCCCCCCCCCCCTCCACGCCCATCGTTCCCCCAAACACATCCAATCAAAATTTTGAAATAGCCATTTTGTTCAGCGCAGTTGATTTGAACGATTTTTTTTCACTTGGTAGTTATTTCAAAACTCTTTTTTCAGTAGGAAGAGTGACTGCGAAGGGGAATATTCAAGAGGATGGTTGCAAACGCCAGTTTGCAACCATCCATGGATATTTCAGTGGTAGACACTTAATTGTTTCAAGCCTTTTCACTCTAGAAATGACACTAAAATCGCATTGTGGTGCATAAAGCATTTTAGGATGGTGTAGGCCTAGTCATGACAAAAGTATAAAGCTGCGTAAAACATGAATATTAGCTTTCCTATGACATTGAATAGCTCTACGATGTTCTAGTGCCCTGCTAGTTTTTGAAAAATATAACAGAAAAGGGAGACTTATCAGTGTTTTTAGGTCTTTTTAAAAATTCCCAGATCTTTGTTGCCGTTACGATGAATTTGAATTATAAATATCAATCCTGAATCAGCATTAACGGTAAGATTTTCGTAGTAGATAGTGTTTATTCAACCAGGGGCGGATCCGGGATTTTTTTTAGGGGGGGGATAGGTTGATCCAATAAACTTGCGTTAGGAGCAAGTTTAATTAATGCAAACTTGCGTTAATTAAGTAAACTACACTGCTTCAGACTACGTTTGGGGGGGCGCCCCTCGCCCCCTGGATCTGCCTATGTATTTAACGTATTTTTAAGATATTAGGTACTATGGGCCCTAGTCTTTTCTGAACTAGGGTGCAGCTATTGCAGCAACCATTACCTTCAAGTGTGTTCAGGCTCTCGGCATAAAAACTTTTGCTAAATCTCTAATATATAGGACAGAAGGATAAATTATTGTCATTTAGAGGAGTGGGGGGGGGTATTTTTTACGTCGAAGTGGTATAAAATAAAACACAACATAATTAATAAATAAAGACCAGTCAGATTTCGTCACCTCCGACAAAACGGGCTGACTAACATTTTCTAGTTATATTGTTGATTTTAGGAGGATGAAGCTAGATGTGGTTGATTTAAATGGGGTGGAGTCAGACTGGTTTGGGTTAAACGGCGATTGAGTTGAATAAGGGTTGAATTGCACTGAAGTCAAGGAGGCACACTTGTGCCTCTTTATAGAGGCACACTTGTGCCTCTATAAAGAGGCGACCCACCACAATGTTAAGCGATTTCAGGTCCTAGAGGTCGCAGAGAGACGGCGGTAATCGCATTTTGTAGCCCAAGCTCAAACTAAGAAACTTGCAAAATTTCATCCTCCTCCGACTTTATCTTCATGGGGTAAACTGGGCCGGAAGTTTGGACCCTCCCACCACAGCCCCCCTTTAACGTTGTCCGATTGGGCTGAAATTTAGAAGTTAAGCTTTCCTAGGACCCGGGAGCTTATCCTCGAATTTCAGCTCAATCCGATCACTCCTTCCCTGTTTTCAAAAAACCAAATATAGCCACTTAAAATTCATCATTTCTTTTTTTTTCTTAGCCACGCCTACAGGCCACAGTTGGCAACGGATCCGGTTGAATGAGGACTCATTCGAAGCAGAATTCGACCTGTTAGGGCCTTTTGATATTTTCAGACCGAAAAAATTATCCCCCGAATTTACATTTACGAAAAACCTTGTTTTCCTATATTAGCCCATGTTAATTTTTCCCACCACAACCCCCCTTTAACGTTGTCTGATCGGGCTGAAATTTAGAGGATAAGCTTTCCTGGGGCCTGGGAGCTTATCCTCGAAATTTCAGCTCAATCTGATCACTCCTTCCCTGTTTTCCAAAAACCAAATATCTAGTTTTGCTTGCGTCAAAAAGATTCATCACGTTACTAAAAAACAAGTTCAATTATGTTTCTTTAGTGTAGCGGTGAGACTCCTCGCTGTCAGGCGGAAAACCCGAGTTCGATTCACCGTTAGATCAAATTTTTTATATACTGAATTTAAATTTAAAAAAAAAACTCAGTTTCTTTTTTAAATTATTTGAAAAAAATTATGTTTTCTAAAGAGTTAAAGAGGCTGAGTTACAAGGTCGACCCTTAAAACACCCTGTCGAGAAAGAAAAGAATAATACACAATCATCTAACAGTTAGTCAAGCAATAATAAGTAATAAACTGTACAAAAACGTGCAGAAATTATTTGAAAAAAACTACGTTTTCTAAAGAGTTAAAGAGGCTGAGTTACAAGGTCGAACCTTAAAACGTACAGGGATTAGGAGGCACAGTTGGGGGGCTGCCGCCCCCCAAACCCCCCGCTTTCGCAGCCTTTAAATAAAAAAAAACAAAGTTTTTTAAACTGAAAGTAAGGAGCGACATTAAATCTTAAAACGAACAGAAATTATTCCGTATATGAAAGAGGCTGTGCCCTCCTCAACGCCTCGCTCTTTACGCTAAAGTTTGACTTTCTCACAACTCTTTTTTTAAACAATAAAAACTTTAGCGTAAAGAGCGAGGCGTTGAGGAGGGCACAGCCTCTTTCATATACGGAATAATTTCTGTTCGTTTTAAGATTTAATGTCGCTCCTTACTTTCAGTTTTAAAAAACTTTGTTTTTTTTTATTTAAAGGCTGCGAAAGCGGGGGGTTTGGGGGGCGGCAGCCCCCCAACTGTGCCTCCTAATCCCTGTACGTTTTAAGGTTCGACCTTGTAACTCAGCCTCTTTAACTCTTTAGAAAACGTAGTTTTTTTCAAATAATTATTGAATAGGGGCTGAGCTGCACGCGGGCTGGATTACTCGGAGATTGGAGTTGAATGGGGTTGAATTACACAAATATTGAGTTGAGTAACGATTGAGTAGCATTGGGACTCAGTTGAATTGGGGTTGAGTTTCAAGAGGGACGAGCTAAACGGGGGTTGGATTTCCCGATGGTTCAGTTAAATGGAGGTTTGGTTTTTCGAGGGTTCAGTTAAACGGGGGTTGAGTTGGACGAGAGTTCAGTTAAACGGGGATTAAGTTGGACGAGGGTTTTGTTTGCTCAGGCGTTGAGTAGCATGATGATTCAGTTGAACGGGGTTGAGTTGCAAGAGCCTTCACTTACTTGGGTTCAGATGCACGAAGGTTCAGTTACATTTGTTCATTTACACGGCATTCAGTTACACGAGGGTTCAGTTGTAATGGACACTTCCTTCAAATATGCGCAAAAGAGTGTCACACATCTTTTTTACACTATTCACTTTTTTTTCCTTTTTTTCTGAAAATCTGATTTCTATTCGATTCAAATGCTAAACTAGCTTTATGTGCGAGAGGCACCCTTTCCTGTCAAAAAGGGTGCTTATTTTTATTTTGAGGCGACTTAAGTTTAGACATCTCTCTGGAAACTTTTAATTTTCTTTTAACTCCCTTTCATGGGCCTATTTTGCTGAAGTCGACACAGTTACAAATATACCCAAAACCTCTTAAGTGCTATCAGGAATTTTAAATGTATTTCTAATCTATATTTTTTCCATGTAATTTTACTATCTGGACTCTACAATCCCCCAAGACTCTTAAGGAACCCTTGCATGCTTGTATTAGCTGTTTTATCCAATTTTTAACTCTGTATCCTTAGGATTTTTATGAGGATTTTAAAATAATTATACTCTGTTCTACTAAGAAGGGTGATCATAGACAACCCTTCCAAGCCTCTTAATTTCAGATTTAAATGCGGTAATGTCAAGAATATTACCTTTTTTTCAAATTTCAGGTTTTTTACGTCAATTTTTTAAAACAAAACACTTCTCAATTCATTATTTTAACAAAATGTCGTATTTTCTTTCTTCCAATCCTCGTTAATTTCATATTTAAATGACTAAACCTGTCAAGTGTCAAAAATGCTTCTCCATTCTGGATTTTATCAGATCTATTCAAAGAGGATTTTTTTTTGAGCTTGCTAGGGAGGAAAAATAATAGACCTTAAAAATACAAATTGGGTCAGTATGTTAAATTGTTTGGACAATAGCAGAAAAGAGAAAATATGCCACTGCATTTGCATTTTGCTACACTAATTTTACACGATATTTTTATTTTTCATAAGAATGGCTGTTTGTTACTAGGGACTGGTAGGGGAGAGAGGGGTGAAACCGTACATTTTGAGGATTTTGACCCCTAAAAAGCGTATTTCTAAAGATACAAACTTCCTTTTTACATGAATAGATAGCTCAATTATTCACTTTTCTTGGTGATTTTTTTTCAATGACATCCATCAAGTTGTTTCTTGGTGAGACCCAAAAATGTGTGACCTCTTCAAGTGTCCAAAGTCAACCCAACCAGGGGGTGACTTTGGACACATGTGGGGCATTTCCGTACATTCATTAATTAATGCTTGTAATTATTGATTCAGATATTATTAACATTTAATTCAGATAATATACAAGTTAAATGTAACATTAAATTTATTTTATAGGAAATTGGGCCAAATCACAGCCAAATACAAGAGCTTTGGCTGTTCGCCCAGTTCCTCCTACTGATACCGGTGCGGGAAGCTTCATAATAATGTCTTGAAAGTCAGTTTCTGCACAATCTCGACATTCAGGGAAGATGAACTTCCTACCAGACTTGCGCAGGTAGTTTATTTTTGCTACCCTGCCACTTATTTCTTCAATTTCACCAACATAGTAAACAGCAGAGTTTTGCTTCTTTCCAACCATAAACCTCACAATCACAAAATTTCCACAAGATAATTCTTCATCTGTCTCAAACTCACTGATACTTCCACAATGTAAAGACTCGTCATCTGACTCGTCATTGAGCTGTATATCTATGTCTGAAATGCTGTCTCTAGTTTTGTCAGCAATGAGTGAAACCTTTGACTTTTTTAGCGACTTTTTCTTTTTCTTAGCAAGCCTTAGCTCAGTCTCTGCTTCTAGTGCTCTTTTTTCTGGCGTTTCTGTCAGAATTCTACTTTTGCCTTTTTTACGGTTTTTGTGCGGACCCACTTGCATTTTTGCCTGTGGATATGGTCTGATGCTTTCAGGAGTTACTGCCGTAGGCAATTTTGACTGCTGTTGACCCATCATGACAGGAGATGAATCACAAAATAAACCAAGGTGAGGATCATCCATATTGGAAGTTTCTGGGGCATTCTGTTCAGCTGGATCTGGGCGGTTTGTCACCTCAGCTGGCAGAAAATCGACTTCTGTGAACACATTTGGATTTAAAGGCCAAATTCCTGCCTTATCAAAACCAGCTGTGATGTTTTGAGGATTCAGCTTTTCCAGAAAGGGATACTTGCACAATTTTGCTATTTCATGTATTGAAATTCTCTGACCAGGGTTTAATTGCATCCAATTGTCAAATGACTCCCTGATTGCATGCTTCAATGGTGCATACACTGAAACATCAAGGGGTTGGAGACGATGGGAGCAATGGGGAGGAAAGGTTAGGAGGTGGATGCCGTTATCTTTACAGAAGAAAACTAATTCTACTGAAATATGGCTTTCATGATTGTCAAACAAGAGTAAAACAGGGTCTTTTTTGCTGGGTTTGACCTCTTTTAGAAAGTGTTCCATGGAACAAAGGAAATTGTCCAAAGTCATCCATCCACTGGGATGGGCTAAGGCAATGCATCCTGGTGGTCCATCTCGATACATCCTTTCTGGAGCTTTGACTCTTGGAAAAACAAACACTGGTGGAATTGTCTGACCAATTGCAGATACAAAGCATAGCATTGTGGTATTTTCCCCTCTTTCTGCTGACACAGTTTGTGCCACCTGTTTTGCTCCCCTTTTAGCAATCACCTTTGGGGCCTGAACAACTGTGGGTACTCCTGTTTCATCACAGTTCCAAATTCGACCAGGAGGAAAATGATACTTGCAATATAAATCCTGAAGATTTCTAAAGAAGACACCAATTACAACGGCGTTAAAGCCGGCAGCACGAGCCTGGCTTTTATTTTCGGGTTTTCTGATGGACAAACTGGCGTTCCGCTTGATGAAACCTCTTAGCCAATCCACTCCTGCTCTCTCATTCAGTTTCCAGCTTGATGGAAATTTTATCTTCAATGCTATTGCCCATTGGTAGGCTAACTTTCTTGTTGCATAGGGAGTCAGCCCATGGTTAAGTAGTGAACATTTTTCGAGGTATGCAGCAAGCTCTTTCTCTTGTTTGGAAGTAAAAACAAACTTAGTGCTCTCCTGAACAATGTCATTGTCAAAATTGCTACCACTAGCACCACTCTGCTCGAGAATTTGCATTTTTGCCTTGTATTGTTTCATGGCATCCGCAAGGGTACTCTTCTTCAGGGAAAATTCTTCTGCGGTTGCTCGGAAAGACAACTTCCCATGTATAAATTGAATAACAGCACGCCTGACTATTCTGGATCAGGAGGACCACTCCCCTTTCGAATGTAGGTGCGAACCATCTGTAAAAGAAAATTATAATTGTCAGAACCTCATGAGAACAACATGGAAATTAACACAGTGTCACGCCATGCTTTGAGGCATAGAATGGAAAGATGCCTGCAGGCAGCGTAATGTTTAGTTTAACATTATAATACAAAACATTAAACAAACAAACTTAAAAAAACACATCAATCATTTGTTTATGTTCACTTTTCTTATGTTTCTACAAGTCGGACAAACATTTCGGGGGGTTTCAAACCCTCTACCCCCTTGGATACAGCCTTAGACACTACTGTTTATCTTTCTGATATAAGTAGGCATTGAACAAATGTTTATTGTTCAACATAATAGTAAATCATTTAATAATAAGTATTATTTTTAAATATGATGGGTGAAAATGAATTGAACTGATCTGCATAGCTGTGAAGGTGTACTGTAAATCTAAGCTTATATAAATCTCACATGACTCCTTTTGAATTATCACTGTCTAATTATAAGTTCCAATCACATATATTATAAAACTAAACATTATAATATATAAGACAATAATCCATTGAATGTATACAATTCATAGTATGTATTTTAAACAAGGAGGGGTGGGGGGGGGTAAGGTTTATTGGTACCGTACACCAGTTAGAAAGTATTGAAGAATATTCGATTAAGATTAGCTTGAATATTTTTGCCATAAACAGTGACATGCCGAGACTATTTTAAACGCATAGACAGTCAAAAGTACACCTTAATTTCGGATAGAAATTAAAGGTTAAGCTTAGCCAAATCATAGAAAATGCTGTCCAATCTTGAACACAGGATCTTAAAGTTGGAACAAAGTATCTAAATAATAGGCAGACTTAATCTTGGACAACTTTTATTCAAGACAAAGATTGTTACATAGAGTAGTTGTGTTTAAATAGGCTAGGCTGTAAGGCAAGGGGTAACTTTTGTCTAAGTTTAAATATTGAAAACAAAGTTTGATAGTCAAAACAAATCACTTCAGTTTCTCTATAAGACGAAAGGAATACAGTCAATTTTACCAATATTCTGCTTCCAGCTACACATAGTTCCATTTTCCAACTTATGAAAGACTTCCGTCAGTACAGGGCGAAACCGGACACCACGAAAAGTGTCCGGAATCGCCCCCAAAAAAGTGTCCGGAGTTACCCCATGTTGACGCCATTTTGAAATATTTTTTTTTCGTAGATAACGGCCTGATATTTACTGATGAAAATTACCATGCAAATAGCAGGGGTATACCTTGTCTGATCCTGCTAACTCACGGCTCAAGAGCTACAATAACTTAGAAAATATTTGACAAATACTACATGTGTCAGGATTTCCAGCAAGCAAATAAAAACTTCCTTACCTCTTTTCTCGGCTGTCTCTTTTCTCCAAAATTTAAAACTTGCGCCAAATGAGCGTTACATGAAGGGCATCTAGCGGGAATTTTTTGAAAGGATTAGCTCAAAAACTTTAGACGACAGGTCAAACGTACGGAGTCGCCCCCCGTGCGGTATCGCCCCTCTCTCCCCTATTAATTTTCCGGGTAACTATAGTGGTAAACTATAAAAATAGCGGTGGAACGACGATTGAACTAAAAAATTAGTCGGAGTTGGCTGCAAAAGAAAGATTTTTTTATTATTTTTTCTTTTTCAGAGGTAGGGTGATACAGATTTTGATATCAAAAGTTCCAATCTTCAACTTTTCTTGAATGAAAAAATAGGGTATTTTTTTATAAAAGAAAACAATAACCTACCAAATACCTTATCAATTAAATAGGTTAAGAGAAAATAACGTCAGTATATGGCCAAAAAATATTTGAAGGGCTCTGATATAGCCTAAATATGTTTCCTAAAAAGTGTGACAATATCTTTGAGCTACCATTGCGATCTGGTGGCTATAATTCATTATTCAGTTTTGAAAGATAATACAGCTGAAATTTATCACTCTCCTCAGACTGAGCGCACTTGACCAGTTCACAAAATTCCCACTCTAGCATTTTGGTTATCAAGATACTTCGGTGTTTTGGGTTAAAAAAATAATTGTAACTTCATTCTTTTTGTCGCATGAAGAAAAACTAATAGGCTTAGATGTTATTGCTGTCAAACTGTTGTTGTCTATATGAAAGATTTGAAACACTTCTGAGCAACCAGTTATTTTTACTTTTTAAAGAGTTGTTCTCCTTTTCCAGGCCCAGTTCTACCTCCCTTGCTGACACTATACTTATGGAACAATTGTTCCTGAAGCGCTCAAAGCTTGTAGAAGTCATTACTCAGGTGAAGGAAGAAAGTTCAAAGATTGAAGAGACAATAAAGCTGCTTTTGAGTCTCTCGAGAGGGCAAAGGCATCAAAGGAAAGAATCAGCAAAGAAATGAATGATTTGCTTATAGCTAAACAAAGTAATAAACTACTCGAGTCAGAGTTCAAAGAAGTTAAACGGAAGGCCGAAGAAATCCAGACTGAAATGACGGCATTAACTGATGTTGATCTTATCAAAAGAAACAGTTATTCCAGTAGACTTCAAGAACTTCAAGGCTTATATACAAGACTCCAAGAAATTAAAAATGAGATTGAAAATCATCGAACCAGTGTTTTTATTATCTGCATCAGTTTCAGTTCAAGAGGTTCTAATCGCTGAACAAATGAAAGTACAAAATTTACAGGAAGAATGTTGTCACCTGGAGCTTCAGAGAGATGAACTCAAGCTCCGACAAGAAAACCTGGAAAAACAGCTTGAAGAAAACAAAATAGAGATGGAAAAGGAATTAATGAAACAGAAAGAATTTTGCTCACTTCTAGAGAAAGATATATCAGTTGTATATACAACTGAAGTTACTTCTCCGTGCAATCGACGTGTAGAAAGTCTGTTTAAGAACGAAATGGCCCCAAGTCCAGATTCACAGACAACATTTACTGAACAATCCCTTTCCACTTTGAGTAGCTCTTCTTCTGAAGCTATTTGTTCCACTGTTCAAATGGAAAACCATGTTATTCAAGGTCCTTAAAATCTGCTTATAGCACAGTAGAAAGAGAATGTCAAGATATCAATAAAACGGACTCAACCCGTCGTCTGGAATCCCCAGAGAACCAGCTGCCACAGGCTAGTCCAGATTCTAGGATGTCCCCTTCAAATGTGATGTCAGAACTGAATAATTTATGTTCGTCGGTTGGGCTTGTGAAAACTGAAGTTGTAAGTCGTCCTCTTGTGAATTCTGACGCTAGAGAAGATTCAATAGAAAGTAGAAAAGTGCTGAAATTAAAAGATGTTAAAAGAGAAATTTTATTTCCCAGAGAAACAAAATTGGCATTCAAACGTTTGGTGTCCCTCGTGTTACGTGCCAAGCCTGAAAAACCTGAAAACATTGTGCTACAAAAGGATTTTGTGGTTTCACTAATCAACATGGATGCTTGGCCAGAGCTTTACTCACAAGTACAACGGACAAATGTTCTCCTTCAGGCAATTCCATATTCTGTATTTATCGAAGACTTAGAAAAAATTCAAGCTTCGAATGATCCTTTACCTGATTCATCTGTTAGTCCTGAGGCATCTTCAGAAATTTAGCCCTGCAGAATCCAGAACTAGTGTTTTCAAACTCAGCTCAGTCGTTGCCGGAACAAGCATCGTCTAACCATTTCTCTAATGCTTCTAATACTGTATCAGGTTCGAATTTATCAGAAATGCAGTACGAATATTACAGGAACTGCCATCAGAGACAGTACATTCAGCAGCAAAATAGGCAAGGGTTTTATCAACCAAATTACCCCAATGATAATCTAATGTTTCACCAAGACAGTTCTGCAATTCAGAATTGGCAGCAAAATACGTACCCGTCACAGCTACTAAACAGTAGCATCAATCTTTCTTCTTGCTTTCCTATGAGGAGCTATGCGGGAAACCCAACTTCAGATCTTCGGATTAATCAGGGAACACCTCATTTTCCTACAAGAAGCCAGGCACAAGCAAGACACCAATACATGAATCAGAAAATGCCAACCTCTTCTAAGCCTGACAACTCTTCTCTCCCCAGAATGAGACTGGATAATTTAATGCAGCCAACTGCTCGCAAACTGGAACCAGAAGGTTTTCTCCACTAATTCACGCCCGCAATACGCTCAGAACCACGCCATGGTTCAGCCTTCTTTTCCCGTACCTGAACCTCTTATGCAAAATGGAAATACAAACGTGATTTGGCAAGGATCAGCGGTAAGAATTTCTAAATTAATTGCCTGTTTTGATGTGCCCAATCTTTTCCCCTGTCTAGTGATTCTCAAAAGTCTTATCTGTTTTTTTTTGAAGATTATAGCTTAAACTCTGAAAAAAGTAAAATTATGTATTCTTTTAAGTAATAAATACTGCTGTAACGGGATGAAAAATCATGATTATGGATGAAATAAAAGTTTACCAAGAGACTATTATTATAATCCAAGTAA
>CM051261.1:31072147-31172147 GCA_027921565.1 Artemia sinica | reverse complement strand
AGTTTAGGAAAAAGAGATAAAGACCAAACCACGAAAAAATTTAGGATAAATGTGAACGCAATTCAATGTTGCGATGTTGCACCACAGAATAAATATTAAACAGTAGCAAAAATTCCAATACTCTTCATTAAAGATTTTTTTGACAAATCAGTCGCACATCTTTCTTCATGGCTCAGCCTTTGGTATGATCTGATTGAATACCAACGATGCCGAATAGAAATTGAAGCAATTGGGTGCTTTGGTAACTTACCAAAGTGCGCGCTGTGATATGTCCAATTTCTGAACCAAATTTTCGCTACTGTTTAGTATGTATGCTGTGTGAAGTAGCTTTGGCCCTTTGCAATGTCGTGGAGAAGCGCATATGTGTGGTGTTATAAATATACCTTTAAATATTTATTTCAAGTACAAGGACAGTGAAAATGAAACCTAATTGTTTTAAATCTTAAGTTGAACTGGAATGAAATGAATGAACGTAACGAATAGTAATATGAAAATTCAGTAATATTCTATTTATTTTTCAGGGTGTGTGTGTCGTGTGCGGGAGGCAAGCAGTCCGTTATTGCAGTAATTGTCATTTGGTTGCTCATCTTTATTGTTCTGAAGCTTGTCAAGTAAGTAATACTGTTTGGCTGCATTTTCAAGTTTTTTTGTTAAAATACTAAGCCCATTGTTAACGCTGCAGTAAGTTTGATTGATGAATTCTCTGTAGCCTCTGGTATTCTGCCTGATTTACTTCTATATCAAACATTATATTGAAACAGTTTTCTCTTTGACAGAGTGTGTTCCAGAATTCTGCTGTCATTAATTAACATTTGTTACCTTTAGCCTGAAATGGTAGATAAAAACATGTTTATCCTGTAAAATACTTATAATAAATAAAAGGAGTTGGGGGGGGGGGTGACATTGTAGTCAATTCCGATGTTATAACAATGTAATGTAATAATAAATTTAGAAAAACCTTAAAATCAAGATATTTGAAAATCTGTATTCTTTGAGCAAAAATACACAGAAAGCAATTTTGCAACTTATTTCGCAACCTGAAAAGCAAAGCGATTCAACACCTTCGCAAGATAACCGTACGAAATAGGTATCTCTTTGAACATCGTGAACTCTCATAAAACGAAACAAAATTGAATAATTTCTTGCCTTCTTACGCCATTTAAGACTCTAATTTCAGTAACATGAAACTTTTTATGTTAATCAGTTAAAAAGGCACGTACTTTCTTTTAACCAAAATAAAGGTATAACTTTCCTTTTTAGTAACACGAACTTTTTATGATAAGAATAAATCTTTCAAAGCATCTGGTATCTTGTGAAAGTTATCAAAGATCCTTTTTTGAACATGCGGAACTTCAAAGGCGTACGTGACAAGTTTGGTGTAATGGGATCAATTTTCAAAAAACCCCAAAATCTTCCAATTAAAGTTACCCAAGTAAAGAATAAAATCACCCAAAATATGAACCTGAACAATTCAAGAAACCTACAGATCGAGCAAGACTCAAGCTTTCAATTTAACATAGTGAAACCAATGTATCTAATTATACATTGTAATTATACTTTGTAACAAGCATCGTAAGAATCTTTCCCACAGAAAATCCAATAAATAAATCCGCCCTTGTGTCGCCAATGAATGCAATAAATATCAGTTTGACCAAATCTTATATGACAGCCAACGAACAATGTAATTTGAATCTTAAGAGCTCGAAGTACCAAACTATCAAGAGGGCAAAGTTTATTATACAAAAAAATAGTCACTCAAGATGCAAAATATCTTTGTTGCATTGTTCTGGAAACTAATTTTAGAACTAGGTATCTCAATGTAATTAAATCGTATTATCCTTTACCAACTTTCACAGAAGTAAATTATAAGTCTTCTGAAAATTAAACGACACCCTGCTAGCAAAATGTTACAGTGTAAAACTTTGTTCGTGTTACTTTGTTACTTTGTACAGTGTAAAAATTGGTTAGTACGTGCCTTTTTGAGGTAAAACAAATAAAAACGCACGAGGGTAGGGGGGGGGGGGGGTGTGTGTGACCAAATTTCGTCGTTTTAGCTTTTGTAATTTTTGGAATGCATCGGAGTTCGTGGTTTTGGTCGGAGGAACACGTAAGCAAGTCTATCAATTTACCATTATTGTTTGTTTGAATTTTTGGAACGCATAGCGTAGTTACTGGCGTGACATAGTTTCCAAGGATTAGCACTTTGCATAGGGCCACATGAATTGCATAAATAATTTTAATGCTAAAAGAAATGGTATTAGTTCAGTAAAAATCGCGAAAATATACATTTTTTTTTGGGATTTGGGGGGTTTCTTTGAATAATTGAATTTATTTAAAGGCTGAGATGAATCTTTTTTGCTGGTCAAGGATGGTCTCCTCTTGATAACCTAATCTTCACACCACCACAAATCGTATACGCAGATTAAATATTCACTATTTTATCAAGGAAAGGTACAATTTTACTTATAACTATTTTCGATTAGTTAATTTTTTGGCAAAATCTTCAGTTCATATAATGACTGAGGCCTGCTTCTATTATTTAGATTGACAGAGGCCCTATATCTATAATTCGGTTAATTATTGTATGCTTATATGCAGGTAAATCATGCCTCGCATTGTTACTACTCTTACATATATATATATATATATATATATATATATATATATATATATATATATATATTATATATATATATATATATATATATATATATATATATATATATATATATATATATATATATATATATATATATATATATATATATATATAATATATATATATATATATATATATATATATATATATATATATATATATATATATATATATTATATATATATATATATATATATATATATATATATATATATATTTATATTTATATATTTAGCTAACTGCTTGATTATTACATTGCCGCTAATTACCTGTTTTCCTAATTGTTTCTTGGCTGGGTGATTTATACGATAATAACTCGCGCATATACTTTTTTGACTGAATATTTTAAGTTGTTTGGTGTTTTATAGGTTTTACGGCAAGTTTGGGTGGTGGTTATTTCCGGTCATCTTTTCTTGTGATTAAATTTAGTACATTTTGAAATTCCGTATTTGATTAGATTCGTATTATTGATTCCGTATTTGATTTTTGAGAAAAAAAATATCCCATAAAATTGATCTCCGAAGGGGAGAATCTATCCTGAGGAACTCTCAGCTTATCGAACATCCAAATACAAA
This sequence comes from Artemia sinica, assembly GCA_027921565.1. Classification (NCBI taxonomy): domain Eukaryota; kingdom Metazoa; phylum Arthropoda; class Branchiopoda; order Anostraca; family Artemiidae; genus Artemia; species Artemia sinica. The sequence continues at coordinate 31,168,913 of CM051261.1, read as the reverse complement.
CAACCAAGCCTTTGGAGGAACGACACACCGAAGGCTCCCCGGATCGGTTGCCAAGTTGAGTATTCAAGCGCCGATCCGAATACTTTATTAAAATTAAAAGTAAATTTTGGATTATAGTGGTTTGAGGTTATGGATTGATAGACGACCGAACTCAGCACACGGATTTGATCCTCGTGCACTGAGGTCAATCGCCTCACCAAGCAATCCCCTGTGATCCTCGGGTTTATTACTCCGGGGGCTACCCAAGATGATGTTTACATGTCCCGGGTAAGGCTAGGATGGCTATCTACCGCACTTTCTCCCTTATGACTGAATTTGTAATATATTTATTTTTTTTTTCATTAGGGAAACACTATATTCTTGGCTAGTGGAAATATAGAATTTTTTACCTCGTAGAAATATATATTTTTACCTCGTTCTTTTGAGTTCAACTAATTCCCACGTTTGATATTCCCTAGTTTTCCGTATCTTCTGGTAATGGTTGTGTTTTGGGTATTCCTTGTGGTGCAGAGACTTCTAGGGAACTTTGGCCCGTAGTAGCTTTCTCTTGGGCGTCGGGGTACTGGGTCCTCATAATTATGTTATTATCCGTTGGAGGATCCTGTTGAATAGTTTCTTCTTGTGGTTTTATATTATGGTGGGCTTGATTTGGGATTACAAAATACACAGGTTGTGATGGTCCTTCGTTGCAATTGTTAGCAGTAGAAAGGGGGGTACCAGCCCCACGAGGACAATACCCCTTCGAATCTCGATCCGGACACTTTTTTTTAAAACTCCCACGAGGACCACGTGGTTTATGGTTTTGTCACTGAGAATGAAAAAACAGGAATTTTCTCACTTGGAAAAACAGGAATTTTCTCACTTTTATGTCTGTTTTTATGGATGGTTATGTGTGTTGTTCGATTTATTTGATGTTTTTCGTGGTTGTCAACATCAAATTATGGATGTTTTATGGTTTTTGTCAGTGAGAATGGAAAAACAGGGACTTTCTCACATTTATGTCTGTTTTTATGATTTTTGTCAGTGAGAATGGAAAAACAGGAACTTTCTCACATTTATGTATGTTTTTATGGTTTTTGTCAGTGAGAATGGAAAAACAGGAACTTTCTCACATTTATGTCTGTTCGTTGTCAGTGAGAATGGACATGCTCGACGCGAATGTTATGAGATTGTTTGGCTAACCTAACCTGAGAACTTGATTTATATAAACGGCGGGGAAATTATTGATTCACGAAGGGGGAATTAAGAAACATTATGGTTTCTTTGATCTTTAGGCGAACCTAACCTGAGAACTTGATTTACATAATCGCTAGGGGAAATTATTGATTCACGAAGGGGGAATTAAGAAACATTATGGTTTCTTTGATTCTTAGGTGAACCTAACCTGAGAACTTGATTTACATAATCGGCGGGGAAATTATTGAATCACGAAGGGGGAATTAAGAAACATTATGGTTTCTTTGATCTTTAGGCGAACCTAACCTTAGAACTTGATTTACATAATCGCTAGGGGAAATTATTGATTCACGAAGGGGGAATTAAGAAACATTATGGTTTCTTTGATCTTTAGGTGAAGCTAACCTGAGAACTTGATTTACATAATCGGCGGGGAAATTATTGATTCACGAAGGGGGAATTAAGAAACATTATGGTTTCTTTAATCTTTAGGCCTGAGGGATTTTTTTATTATTGTTGTTTTGGACAAGTGCATGCTAGGGATGAATGTCAAGGTGTCCTGGAATAGGAAACCGGAAGTACATGCATCCTTCTCAGCCAATCAGCGAGTCGGATACATCCTCCTTCTCAGCCAATCAGAGAGCTGGTTACGAATGGTTTTCCCCCCGTTACATAACAATTCACCCTTGAGATTTCGTATATAACGGGCATGCAATGTGATTAAATTATCAGAAAGTATTGTGACACAATTGAAGCAACAATGAATGTTATTGATGAACTTGAAGCCTTGGCAGCCACAATTAGCAATGTGAGTACATTTTCATTTTTTATTTTCAAAATAAAATTGTTTTCCATGGTTACCCACCAGTATATTCAGGTAAATCCCCCCCCCCCCGCAAAATGTTTGTCTGACTCGTAAACAAAAATGGATATAAACAAATTTTGTACGCGTTTTTTGAGTTTTTTTTGTACCCCCCCCCCCGAAATATTTTTTTAGTGAACCCCCTCTGAAAAAAAATCCTGGGTAGGGCCATGCCTGATACACCCAAAAAAGCTTAGGCTATTCTTCCCTTTTTGCCTATTTTCTCCCTTCTTTCTTTGAAAAAACTTTTGTCTAGTTAGACCGGCTTTTTTTCATTGATTTCTATCATCTGAATCCTTCCCCCCCCCCAAAAAAAAAATTCAAATTAGCCTTTTTTGCCTATATTCTCCCCTCTTTCTTTGACAAACCTTTTTTCTAGTCAGACCTGCTTTTTTTCATTGAATTCTATCATCTGAATTCACCTCCCCCCAAAAAAATTCCAATTAGCCTTTTTTGCCTTTTTTCTCCCCTCTTTCTTTGAAAAACCTTTTTTCTAGTTAGACCTGCTTTTTTCATTGAATTCTATCATCTGAATCCTCCCCCCCCATACAATACAAACATCACTTTACAATCTTTATACTCGATGGAAAACGTAAATATGTTCTTTTTACCCTCGAAACCTAACCCCCCCCCTCACTGTTTTACAACCAAATTCTCGCAAATGGAAATAATTCTCTTTTTTTTCGATAAATTTATTCTTTCTGTAAGCCTATCAAAAAGTGACATTCAACTTCTGTCTATTTCCATAGCTATTAATAAACTGTTCCCATTTAAGCCAACCATCGCCGTTTACTTGACTCAAAAACATTTTTCCGCAATGATTTAAACAGCTGACACCCCACAATTGCACTTCATGCTTGTTAATCCTTAACGTTAGTGACTTAACCAAAAGGTTTCAACGATAAAAAGGATTTGTTTTTCTCTTTCTCAAATTAAAACGGTTTTAAGCAAAAAGAGATTACTGTTTATTAAGCTTGTGGATTCGTAACCTGTATTTGACGGAGAAGCGGTGAAACGGGATTATTTCCAAAAATAATTACCAACAATATATTTAGGACATTGGTGAAAGGGGGGGGGGGGGGTTTGACATGCCTCAATTCTATCACCATTATTGTAAAATGAAAACAAAGTGTTTGCATGAAAAGTAAGGTTAGGTTGGGATGTCTATGAATAAGCCTTTTTTTTAATTAATTAAAATAGCATTTGATTTCTAAGCCTAATATATTTCTCGCGAAATTTTTACTTTTTGCTTTACTGAAAAGAGATAAATGCTTTTCTAAACAAAATTATATGGATGATGATACTAATTTTCCTTCTTTTAAAAAAGGGGCAAATTATTTTGAAACTAATTTTTTCTCTTCTTTTTAAGGCAAATTGTGAAGAATGCCCGTCGCCACCACCCAGTAAGAGAGCAAGGGCTAATAATGCGGGCCCTGCGAAGGCTACTGTCATGCAATATGGTAGCTGGCCGAAGCCTCCTAAGCAAGTGATGCCTACCCAAGCCGTATTGGACGCTAGCACATCCGCTCTCCTTGGACCTCTAATAGCTGCCCCATCAACGCTAGGTCAGGAGGTTACCCTCTAGAATGCTATGTCAGATCCATCCGACATCCAAGTCCAGACGGATTTTGCAAATGTAAGCATTTTTTCCTACCTATCATATAGAAATATCTATCAATTTCTTCCAACTTTTTTAGGCCTTTTCTACATGCACCATTTTCGAACACTGTGTAAAAGTATTTCTCAGCGGGATATTGAAAGATTTTTTCTCCCCAAAGGAAATATAATGTTCTCCCTTTTGAATCATGTCAAGTGCATGCATTCACCCTTTGCTAAATTAGATTAGTGAAGCCAAAAAAAATGCTCTATATCCCGCTCATAATAAGTAGCAAAATCCATTGCATTATAAATTGCTTTATTAGCGAATGGTTCACCTTGCCTCTACAAATATTATAAAAAAAAACTTTATATCTGAATGAGTTGTGTATCATGAGAGGAGATGGTTATCCTTTTCAAATCATGTTTTTGTTGTTTTTTTTTTCCCAGAGCAGATAAAGAGTATTAATATGAAATTTTATTTGGAGGGATTGTTTGAACAATATCAAATTGCCGCCTTCTATGTCATGCGACGTTTTAGACTGTAAATATCTTATGCTAATATAAGATATGCTGCGGGCCGGGGGAAGCGCCGCAGGAAACGCTACGCCGCAGGAAACGCTATGGGCCTGAGAAGCGTCGTAGGAAGCGCTGCGGGTCCGAGAAGCGCCGCAGGATGCGCTGTGGGCCAGAGAAGCACCACAGGATGCGCTGTGGGCCCGAAAAGCGCCGCAAAAAAAAATTTGAACACTTTGAAAATAAACGAACAAATTGCCGCCTTTTATGTCATATCTTAGATTATCTTAAGTTGGAACTTTCAGTTGAATTAACCAAATGTTATTAAGCAATAATCCAAATGTTAACACTAGGGATGATTTGAACACTTTGAAAATAAGCTATTTTTTCATTTATAGATTGGACGACCATTGGTCCCCTACTCACCATCGAGTGAAGAAGAGGAGGAAGAGGCAATGGAGTTTCAGGACAATTCAGCCATCAGTGACTGGCACGGTATTATTAATTCCATTGATGTACCATCTAATATTGATGATTTTTTAAATAATTTTCTTTTCAATGTAGAAGCTAGCACAGTTGAGCAGGCGGACTTGGCTCCAAACACTTTACAAATTTTAGAGGATTTTACAGGGAACCCTCCTCCACTGATTACCTACTTCAAACAACTGAAGTGGAGCATTCGCCAGATATTGTTGAACAACTTGGGGGAGGGGGTAATATACAAGAGAGGGAGGGGGGTACAACTTTTCCCGATTTTCAATTGACCAACAGAATTTTAAATGCAATAGTTGTTTACACTGCGACGTTTGGTGATCCCTTTAATTCACTTATGGGGGGAAATTTGTTTTTGACCCTGTAGAAATTGTGCATGACTATGTAGATAAAATTCGTGCACTTCTGGAGAACCAAATTCAGTTGTGGGGGGGGGGGGAATCAATTAAGGTTTCTATTGTTTTAAAAGTGTTCTATTTAAATGAGGGGAAAAGCGAAGTATATTATCATTATGTACATTCCGAGATGCGTTTGGTTTATTCGAATTTGGAAAATTTTGAGGGTGCTTTCATGGATTGGGTAGATCAAATTATAACGCATCTTGAGAACTTTAACGAAAATGGGAGTGGGTCTCTAGTTCTTTTTGTTGAAAATTTAAGTCTTAATATTTGTAAATTTAAGAAAGAATTTATTTTAAGAGGGGGTGGGGAAAGGGATATAGTTTTAAATTATAATCCAGATCTAGTAGGTTGTCGTGGTGTCCAGCGGATCCGTTTTGAAACAGGTCAAATGTGTTTCAGATATGCTTTCCTCATATCAGCATTTCAGCCTCTAGCAGATGACGCTACTAAGACGAATTTAGACAATTGGGCTGTACATGGGAAGGATGGGTCCGATTTCCCCATTGTAGATTTTTCTTGTTTAGAGGGGAAATACCCAGTAACGCTTCGATCCATTGATATTTTTGAAAGGGCTAATGCCCACTTAAATATCGGCGTTACTGTGGTTCAGTATGAAACTGAATTTGAAGATGGGGTTCGTTTAAAAAAGAAGGGGGTGGTCTTCCCTGTAAGGGGCCCGTCAATTGATTTGGTCAGACACTGGGTTTGGTTGTTATACACACCACCTGGTGACCCTGCCAATTCAATTGGCCATTTTAATCCGATCACAGACATTAGTAGAGTTCTGGGGGGGGGGGGTGGTAGGGATCTAGGGGTACGTTTCTACTGTCCATCATGTCTGTCACAACTCCGTAGTGATATAAAACTACGGGATCACATGAAGCATTGTAGCCGGCATGGCTATCAGACAGTGGAAACGGTTTCAGGGGATAGGGCTATTTTACGTTTCAAAAATTTCCAGAACACACTTCTCCAGTGCAACAAAATATCTTTAGACTGTGAAGCTAAGCTGGTGGAGGTGAACGATCCCCAATTTCCAAACCGAGTCAAAGAACATCAGGCTATTGCAGTGTTCTATGCTCACGCGCAAAGAGACAGTTCTAACACCATGCGGTTGTTAGAAATAGTAGAAACATTGGATGAGGGGACGAGTGCATGGTCAAGGCACTGACTAAACTAATTGGCACGGCTAATGGTGCTATTTCTCGTTTGAGAAATACCCATTATCCAATGGTGTTGTCTGCAGAGGATCGACTCGCGATTAAAAATCAAAATATATGTTGGGTTTGTAAGGGAGAGTTTGTAGAGGGGGATAAGGGGACTAAAGGGAAAAGAGGGGCCGGTGGGAGGGGGAAAGTCAGAGATCATAATCACTTGTGTCAGGAAATATCCTCGGGGGGTAGTAATTTTAGGGGGGTTGCGCATCAATCGTGTAATTTAAATGTTAGCCAGCAGTTTTTTATCCCTGTTTTTATTCACAACTCTAATTATGACTTAAAATTTATTTTACCGGCACTGGCACGTATGCATAGGGAGGGAGGGGGAGTAGATAGTCCATGGGTAAATAGTTCATTTACCTATAACATTATCCCCAAATCGGCCGAGAAGTTGTTGCTTCTCGAACTGAAATGGCAGGCAGTGGATAATGGGCATACGTGCTGGAATAAAATCAGGTTTTTAGATTCCTTTATTTTTTTTCCGAAGGCATTGAGTCAATTGATTCAAGTGCAAAAAAGCGACAATTTTGATAGCTTTCCCTTGCTTAAACAGCACTTTCCAGACAGTGAAATGTATGACCTGTTGACCTGCAAAGGTATATACGCATACGACTATTACTGTTCTGGCGCTCGCTTAAGTGAGGTGAAACTACCTCCAATTGAAGCTTTTTACAATTCACTGACCAACAGTGAATGCACAGCCGAGGAGTATGGGTTTGCCAAGAAGGTGTGGTCCAAGGGGGATTGTAAAAATGGGTGGGATTATTGTAGACTGTACTTGGCCAGTGACGTTCTAACTCTGTTGGATATAGTCTGTAAGAACACAGACCAAATCTATTCAGAGTTCGGGTTAGATATAGGATATTATTTTTCCACACCCCATTTAGTGATGGATTTGATTTTAAAAATTAGCAGGGAGGAAATAGGCCTAATCACCGATGTAGATCAACACCTTTTTGTAGAGCGTTCAATGAGGGGAGGGTATGTTTTTCATGGGGACCGCGTCTTATCAACCGATCCGAGTGGACAAAGCACCGGTGTAAAGTCAAATGCAGTGTTCTTGGACATGAACTCATTGTACCCCTCGGCAATGTCACACTACTCTTTGCCGTGTGGGAACTATCAATGGCTTGAGAATCCTTGTGAGTTCCCCGACATTACCACCGTCGAGGACAATGGGCCACAAGGATGGTTCTTTGAAGTTGACGGTCACATTCCGCTGGCGCTTCACGACTCAGTCAAAGATTTTGTCTTTCCCTGTATCAATCGGCCCGTGAGCAGGGAGTCTCTGAGCCCCTACAATCAATCTTTGGTTGAGGATATGGGGATGCACTGGACTCCCTCCAAACAGAAACTGATTGCTGATTTGGACCCTAAGGAGAATATCGTTGTTCACCACGTGCTTTTGCACTGGATGGTGAGCAATGGTTTCAAGATCACCAAAATACACAGGGTCCTGCAGTTCAATCAGCGACCATATTTGAAAACGTTTATCGACACCTTTGTCGATAAACGCTCTAGGGCAAATTCAAAGGTGGAGAAGGAAATGTATAAGCTCATTCTAAATTCAGCGTTTGGCAAAATGTGTGAAAGCGTTCGTAATAGATCTCGCTGCGACGTCGTGACTGACCCTCTAGAGTGTGCACGAATTATTGCCGACCCCAATTTTACATCATTCACGAGCATAGAGACTGGCATGGTTCTTCTACACAGGCGAAAGCGAAATGTGGTACTGAACAAGAATATAGCAGGCGGCAGTTCAGTACTGGAAATTTCAAAGAAGCTCATGTTGTCGTTCTTTTACAATGTGTGCAAGGTGCAATGGCCACGGGAGGGGGAGGTGCAAGTTTACTATGGGGATACAGATTCTCTGCTGTTAAAGGTAAATGGGACTGAAGATTTATTGGGTGATTTAGAAAAGGGGGAACACATCAGCTCGCGGATGGATTTCACCAACTGGAATCCATCACTCTACCCCGAGTTGGTGAAACATCAAGCCCCCAACCAACTATTAATGTTAAAATCAGAGACGGGGAGTGATTTGATATCCAGGGGGGTGTTCCCGGGCCCCAAAGTTTATTGCGTTGAAACTCATAGTGGGGATGAAAAGAAGGCGTGTAAAGGGGTGCCTACACATTTTGTAAAGAGCAATTTCAACATGAGCGTGTACAGAGACTGTGTAGAAAGTAGCCTAGTGCCGAGAGCACAAGTGCTTGCAATTCGCTCTCTACAGTATAGAAATTATACTGTGAGAGTGGAAAAGAATGCAATGTCGTGTATATCCGACAAAGTCTATGTGCTCGAGAATGGTGTGAGTGTCCTACCTCATGGCCACTACCGTATTTCAGACCGAGTTGAATGCATAGACTATCGCAATCAACTTGGTCTGGATAAATTAACCTAATCTGACTAACCAACTAACCACTAACCACCACCACCAACCTGTTCATAAATTAACTAACCCAATCTAACCACCTTAACTCAACCTCATCTAACCTGACAATCTAACCACCTTAACTCAACCTCATCTAACTCGATCTAACCACCACCACCACTAGCCCAACCACTAACCTAACCTGTAGCAGCAGTGACCGGACAACTATTGTAGTGTTTTTTCCACCGCGGCTCCCGGGGGAGGGGGGGGGTCCTTCCCGCGGCCGCCCAGGGGGGGGGGGGGGGGTCCCGCCCGCGGCTGGCCGGTCTTCGGCCCTGCGGCCCTGGGGGGGGGGATCCCACCTTTAAATTCACTGTAATGTTCAACTGTGCTATCCCGTGATTTTCAAGTGTTTTCTGTTTTTTTTGTTGTTGTTGTATAGAAAAGTGTTTTTTTGTACAAAAATGTGTTTAAAGACAATAAGTGCTTTAAAAGATGGACAGAAAAGTGTTGTACAGAAAAGTGTTTTTTTTTTAAAGACAATAAGTGCTGATGATGGACAAAAGTGTTTTTTTATTGTACATAGAGTGTTATCATTGCCGAGTTCATGTTGAACAAATAGAGTTTTCATGTTGACCATGAAATTTTGTCAACTGTTCTTGTTGAACTAGTGTTATTTTTATCGTTGCAGTTCATGTTGAACAAATATTTGTTTTCATGCAGTGCCGAAATAAATGCTGCCATGAAATATTGTTTTTTTTTGTTGTTGTTCTTGAATAGATAGATCTATGGGGAAAATATTACTACTTATTCATTGGACACGTATGATTTACAGTTAGTTGTAGTCCGACTGTTGTCAACAGCAGCATGTATCAATTTAAAACACCCTTCAGATCGTTTCTGTGTGGTCCCTCAATGTCGGGGAAAACAACACTTTTAGCTAAAATAATTCAAAATTGCGATAAAATGTTTTTGAAGAAGCCGAAAAAAATCTACTATTGCTATAGTATTTGGCAGGAGTCCTATGATAAAATAAAAGCTATTGCCACAACCATACCAATACAATTCATACGGGGACTTGATGTTTTCAATAGTATTGAATCGAACTCGTGGTTGATTATTGATGATTTGGCTGAATCCATTGAACAGTTCTCACAGGAAATGCTACAACTGTTCACCGTTCGCTCCCACCATGAACACATTTCCATAACCCTAGTTCTACACAATCTGTTTCATCAGAGCAAATGTATGCGAACCCTTGCTTTGAATTGCACCGTCTATATTATCTATCGAGTTGTTCGTGATTCTAGCTCACTCATAACTCTCAATAAGCAGATATACCCCGGCGCTCCTAAATTTCTGTTGTCAGCGTACACTCAGGCGACTAGCAAGCCCTACGGTTACATTTTGCTGGATCTTAATCAGAGCACGCCCGAGGATCTACGTGTAGTCACCGACATTTTCAACAATGAAATTACAGTATATCTTCCGGTGAACAGTAGAAAAGGCTATTAGTTGCCATTATGACACTGAAGAAACTACACGAACAACGGCATTTATTTTCCGTTTTAAGCACTTCAAAACCATTGCTTAGGAAGGCCATACTCAAACATGGGGTTGACAATGATTTCATTAATCTAATATCTGAACTTTGTTTAAATTTAACTGAGGGCAATGTTCAACTGCCAGAAGGTGTTAGACAACAGACAAAGCAACATCGTTCCACTGTACGCGCCTTGGCTTGTAAAAACAAGGGAAAAGAATTTAAAAGAAAACGGCTCCTTCAAGCAGGCGGTAGCTTTTTCACACTTTTACTGCCAATAATTGCAGGACTTGTAAACAGTTTTCTCTAGAGAATGGCAAAACCCTATAAATTGACACCATTTGAACTTGTCCTCTCGCCCGTCGAACATTTTGAAGACAATCTAAGCAAATTCATTAATGATGAGAATATTGCCGATGACAAAAAACTGCTTTTACTTCAAGATGCATTGCGACGTGTGGACAAACATAAACCTTATCGTGAGAGACCCACCGTCGCCGCCGCCGCCGCCACTGATCCCTCTAAACAGGAAACATCTCCTCAAGATTCAGCAGTGCAATCCAAGGAGAAGGAATTGAATTCAATTGTATCAAAAATTGGAAACCTATTGCCACTGACCTATCGAGAACAGAGTAAAAGAGTATTATCTTATCTCATGTTGGAAACTGCTGATGAACATCAAGTTCAAGTCGATAGCACAGGGAAACGAATTATAATTCAGGGAAAAAGTTATAATCTAGTTGATTTAATTTGTGATATGGTGACGAATCGTAAAGGACTTTTATCCTTTGACAATAATCTATACACCTTTCTGTGTGTATCAAACTTTCCCAAAAGTCTTATTGGCAATAAGCAAATTCTAAAGAAACTAAGAGAATATAGTCCTCCTCCAACACCAACAACACCATTTAAAAAAGAAGAAGAAGAATCAGTATTTGAAAATACTATCAGCGCCACTGATTTTAAAACACCTGTGGCTGCTAGTCAAAAGCGAAGACGAATTGATTCACCCTCCAGTGTGCAAAAGGGGAGTGGACATTACACTACATGTTTACGCTCAAAATGGATGAAGTTCTGAAAGGTGTCTAGGAAAATATTGGTGAAGCGGAAAGTTTAAGTTCTCCCAAAACACTTTCTAAAGCTGTCTCCGGCACCACCACCACCACCACATTGAAAAAAGCAAAAGAGTATCTAGAGAATGAACCGAGTTACACACTGCATCGGAATCACAGGCTTCGCAGCAAACAATATCGACAAACTAAAGCCTTTTTCCCTCTGCATATAATGCAAACGGATCTTTTAACTCTAGACGCTATTCAACAGCGTCACAATGCACCCTACAAATATATTCTGGTGGCAATCAGTGTCTTTAGTCGCTATGCCTATGCCATTCCACTGCGATCAAAGAGAGGTGTTGAAGTTGCTCGGGCCATTGAAAGTATTCTAGAACAGGATTCATATAGAAAAATTCAATCGGATCGTGGCAGTGAATTTGTTAATCCCCATGTGCAAAAGGTTCTTTTGAAATATAATACAACACTTTATCATAGTCACAGCCCGATAAAGGCTGCATTGGCTGAACGATTAATAAGAACGATTCGTCTATTAATTTCAAGATATTGTACCCTGAAAAATACATCGGCTTTTATTCATGATTTAGATAAAATCATGCAGATATACAACCATCGACCCCATCGATCTCTGTCCAACTCAAGCCCTCGGGATGTTCACTACAATGAAAATACATTTGATGTTTTTCTAAAGCAATACTCCAATGGTGAAAAAGAGAAAAAAAATGTGAAGAAGAAATTCAATGTTGGTGATACTGTTCGAATTAATAGAACCACCAATATTTTTGAAAAAGGGAATTATTTATGGAGCACTGAACTTTTTAAAGTGTCCAAAATCCTGGACACCGAGCCCACGACATATCGACTGCGAGACACCAAAGATGACGAGATTCTCGGCGGTTTTTATGAATATGAACTGCAAAAAGTTAGAAACACTAGTGAAATTTATCAAATTGAAAAGATATTAAAGAGTCGTACACACCATGGCAAGAGACAGTTGTTTGTTCGCTGGCTAGGATACAACTCAGATTTTGATTCTTGGGTCAGTGCTGAAGATATTGACAATGCACAATGATTTCTATGTGACTTTCATGTCCAATGTTTCCGACCCTCTCTACAATGACTTGAATAGAACAAGTGATTTTTGGACGAAACTCTCTCCCACCATCAAATTCGACGACAATAGAAAGTATGAAGTGGCTCTTGTCGACTGTATTCTCAAAAATACCTACGACATCCTGAGAAAAGATCGTAAATATGATATAAAAATTAGACCCTATGATTGGCCGCCTCCACCATCCTCAAGTGATCAAGAACAAATTCAAAAAATCAATTGGATGAATTATCCATATATTGAACTACCCTACGAGGAACTCACCTGTATGAATGATTTATGTCGTTCCATTAATAAAAGAATTTCCGCTCGTAAAAAGGGAGCTTTTCATTTCAACTATTCAAAGGAGGAGGGTAAGATCTACATTAGTTCACCTATTGCCAGTGAAAAGGTTATTCTCAACGATAATCTAAAGGATGTTCTTGGCTTTAAGCTCAATATAATCAATGGTAAAAGTGCCGGAAACACTAATTTCATTTTTGCTGACTATCCGCCTGCCTTCTCCACAGACACTTGTATATTTCTCTACGCTTCATTTGTGGAAACATCTCGGGTTGGTAATTCAAATGTCCCCCTCCTACGAGTTCTTGAACGAAAAACCAATCAAGAACATATTCACCACTACAATATAAAGCATCTTCAGTATATTCCCGTAAACACTTCCTATTTGGAACTCTGTCAGTTAACACTAAGAACCGAATTGGGCGATCCCATAGCAATTTCAAAAGGTTTGGCTGTGATTACATGCCATTTTCGACCCATCGTTCAAAAGCAAGATGTCTAATAAAAAAGTGGTATTGACTTGTCCTGATATTGACTGCTATGTTAATACTCTTGGCCCAAGACAACAGGGCAATGGAATGGACTACTACAAAGGTCGCTCGTCAATGTCTGGCTACGGTCTTGGCAGTTGATTTGCTAAGCTGTTTCGCTCTTCACTACCACTGGCTAGAAAATATCTTGTACCGGCTGCGACAGATTTTGCATCCTCTACACTATACGATTGGGGCTCTGGCAAGGATTTTAAAAAAAGTGCTTCGGAAAATCTTAGGTCCAGTGCGCGAACCTTTGGCGAGAGATTAAAACAAAATGGTAAAGGCTTAAAAAGGTCAAGAAACAATGCATCCCTCATCCACTCAGGTCGGAAACGAAAGACATCATCCCTCTTGTCAAAGAAACGAAGGAAAAAGCCGACACGTGCTGTAAGCAGAAGAAGAAGTCCCAGGAAGAAAATTGTTAGATCGAAACTAGATTTCTTCTCCTAAAATGTCCTACCTACCGCATAAGGATTCTCAACCTTCAATCACCGCCTCATTGAATCTATTCAATGCTGAAAATATTGATGTGAGTGTCAAGCATGGATACTATGAACAATTTTATCCACAACAACCCCTCTCCGATAATATCCACTTTCAAATTTATTCCAATGAAGACTACTTTATGGACATATCTTCAACATTTATAGATTTGCAAATGAAAGTCCGGAAAACCGATAATACAATGCCAATTCGGGCCAATGGAATATCCTATGAAAATTGTATATTACATAATTTATTTCGTCAAATTAGTGTCTACATCAATGGCACGCTGGTGAGCACAAGCAACAATCTCTCAAATTATACAAGCTATATGCAATTCATGCTGATGACACCCAAGTCATACAAGGAATTGAGAGGCACCTCCAATGGATATGAATATATTACTAATACTGATAGTACAGATGCACTTAAAAATGCTACAACTAGTGAATTACATCTAGTTGGAAAAATATATCATGAAATATTTAATATACCCCAATGGCTGCCGCCCAATGTTAAAGTGGATATAAAACTGACGCTTGCACCCTCCAATTTCATATTGAGAAAAGAACTTGCTGCCAATCCCGATGTAAGTCTTTCCCTCACCTCGGCAATACTTCATGTACGCAAACAACAGGTCATGAGTTCTGTTGCTTTGGCCGTGGAAAAACTGAGAGCCAATGGAAATAATATTAAACTACTTGTTCCTCATACAATCACCAATCAGCGTCATATTGCAATGGGCTCACGCACCTTCACCGGTTCATCCTTTATCAATGGTGAAATTCCGTCAAAACTTGCTTTGGCATTTGTAAAAAGCGCCAGTGCAATAGGATCGTGGACTGAATGCCCACATAAATTCGAGATGTTTGGACTTTCATCTCTTGTGTGCAAAGTAAACGGTATCCCACTCTACAATCTATCTTTTGATAAATCCTATAGAACATTGTATGAGTTGACCATGCAAACCCTAGATCATGACTCTCAACTATTTGAAAATGGTATAACCGAAGATGTTTGCTAAAACACATGGTATCATTGTTCTGGATTTGTCTGGTACACAGGATATGAGTATAGTACGTACGGGGAGTGTGCGTTTAGAGTGTACATTTGCCGACCCATTGGCTGAGAGTATTGCACTAATCTCACTAAATCAATATGAAACCTACTCGGAAATCACTCCCGAAGGCAGTGTTCTACTAGACTTAGCGCCATGAACACCAGTCAAATAATCAATGTATTTAATATGGACCCCTACATGTCCCAGTACAAATCCTATTGTCTGCCCTCGGACTTTCTTGGAAAAATTCAAAGTGTCAACAATACCTTGATTATTGTTAATAGCAGTCCGTCGACTGTGCTGACGGGTCATTGGCTGTGCATCTTTCAAACAATGAAGACGATTGAATTTTTTGATCCTCTTGGTCTACCCTATACATTCTACACATCTCACATCAGCAACTATATTGAGAGCAGTGGTCAAACTATTATTCAAAATCGGAAGAGGGTTCAGGATCTAACGACTAAAAGCTGCGGCTTCCATGCACTACTATATTTTGTGTTCCGATGTCGCGGCTATACTTACAAGCAGTTTCTCCACATTTATGTTGACAATCCACGTCTGAATGACTTTCTAGTGGAAAATATCCTCTCAGACCTATATAGTATTGATTTCAGTGCCCTAAGAGTAAAGTGCTTAAAAAATGTTTGTGAATTTGTTTATTAATAAAATGCATATATATACAACAATGTCTTTAAATCTTCACTTTAGATTTCTTCATCTTCGATGTATAGGCAACTGTCGTGAACCACTAATGCTGGTAAATCATTTGGATTCACTGTATATTGATCTTGATTGACTGCAAAGTCAGGGTCACATTTTCTACAGTACAATGTAACTTCACTCTTGTCATATCTCTTTGTATAGTCAATGATACTATTTGCATTCATATTATGAAATTCACGAGTTTCAATCTGTCTATTTGAAGCAATATCACATACAATGTTTTCAAATGGTGAATCACATTCGGTAACTGCCAAATAAAAATCACTTGGTTTATAGTCATAGTAGGTAGTTTCATCACAACGATGACGTAGAAACCAAATTGTCTTGTTACCCCAACAGTTGAATCGTAGACCAGATTCCTCTTCCCAGAATAATTTAAATCCACGACGATACCAATCTCGTAGAAATAAACTAAAATCACGTTTGGGATTCTTTCCAATCATAGCGGGGTAAGTATTCTCCCACTGATCACATTTATCATAGTGACAATTGGAGCACAGGTGCCCTCTAGGATGAGAGTCACACACCTCCTCAAGACATGAATTACATCCTTTAATTTGTACTGCATAGCCTCTTCGTAATTTACAAGGATTACATAATTTACACTTTTCACTATAGTCATCTATAACTCTACAATTCTCACATTGAGTCCAACTGCCAAGAGTGTACATGCACAATGGACATATATAGAACATTTTTCGGTTTCCGATGTCAACTCGCTCACAGCTAAAACGAAACTGATCATCCTCGCTCCATAAATTCAATGAGAGGGAAATGGGGGAGAGGAGTAGCTCTTTAACGTTACCTCTTTCGAATGATGGGGAGTGCCATCTACATGTAATCCATTGGCAATATTTTTCAAAAGTATATCCACAATATGATTCTGCTTTGTTCCAATTAATATATCAATAAATTGACTATAAGCATTTGAATCACATTTTAAAAGTTTCATACAATAGTCCAATGGGGGAGAATCACTCCTCATTATATTGTCAAGTGTTCCCTGACAAGAGAATATCCTGCGTTTAAGAGATAACTCGAGAAAATCATCATCCAAAATCAAATGTTTTTCCATAAACACTAGATTTGATCTAATTCTCTCTTTCTCAAATTTATTCATTTTTCAAACCTTTCACTCCGGCTGCTGACTCTAGACTGACCTTGATTCGTTAGCCCCATAGCCTAACCAGAAAAGAAAGAAAACATTTTCGATTTCGAAACAATTTTATTGAATAATTACAACAACAACATCAATAATACAGAGCATGTACAATTAGCGATACTGTTTATTGTCTTCAATATGTTTCACCAATGCACTTAAAGCACATTGAAGTCTATTCACATGTGCTATATCAACTTTAGTGGCAAAACATAATTGATCCTCCATTTTAAATTTGCTCAAGGATATCACATATCTTGCATATACTGCATCCCATTCCAGACAAAGACGTGATCCTTTCGTGATTTCCACCGCAATGCTTGGTGCTCTTGTACTATTATCATCAACTCCACTATCAACTTCTAAGAGGGTAAACATTCCACTCATCGTCAACACAAATATATATCCAAATGAGTAAAGTCAAACTGTTCTTCTTCTTCTCACTCCTTTGAATTCTATTCACAGACTAATAAAACTTTAGCAAAAAACCCTTTCCTTATATTCCCTCCGCCGCTAATATGTAACCAGCCCTCTGATTGGCTGAGAAGGGGGATGTAACCGACTCGCTGATTGGCTGAGAAGGAAACACGTGATCTAACTGTTTCCTGGAAACTCATAACATTCGCGTCGAGCATGTACATTCTCACTGACAATGAATCATAAAACATGAACATAAATTGCTGTTGACATCCATAAATGTGACAAAGTTTCTGTATTTTCATTCTCACTGACAAAGAACAGACATAAATGTGAGAAAGTTCCTGTTTTTCCATTCTCACTGACAAAAACCATAAAAACAGACATAAATGTGAGAAAGTTCCTGTTTTCCCATTCTCACTGACAAAAACCATAAAACATCCATAATTTGATGTTGACAACCATGAAAAACATCAAATAAATCGAACAACACACATAACCATCCATGAAAACAGACATAAAAGTGAGAAAATTCTTGTTTTTCCAAGTGAGAAAATTCCTGTTTTTTCATTCTCAGTGACAAAACCATAAACCACGTGGTCCTCGTGGGAGTTTAAAAAAAAAGTGTCCGGATCGGGATTCGAAGGGGTATTGTCCTCGTGGGGCTGGTACCCCCCTTTCTACTGTTAGCAAGCAGATTTTCCAAATGGGGACTGAGGGGTAGGTTAATTTCAACTGTAAAATATGTTGTAACTATCTTCTCTAAATATGAGCAGAATTTTTTTTGTTTTTGTAGTTCTCTGGTGATTTCGGCATGGTTCTCCTTTAGTTGTTTCTCTAAGCTGTCCTGTTGCAGCTGAATTATTTCTTTCTGTGCTTTTAAGTGGTCGTATTTATGCTGCAAGTCTAGGATCTTTGCCCTTTGGGGTGCCAGGAATTCTTGTATTGCCATTGTCGCGGATAGAACAGTACTATTTTTATATTCTTGTACTTTTTTACCAATTTCCTGCATTTTATCGTATAATACTTGTAATTTTAGGATTTTGTCGGGATAATTATATCCTTGCATAAGCGTGGCATCGCTTATCGATTCCATTTCGTCCTGGATTTTGGTGGTTTGTTCTTTCACTTCCATAAACTGGGCCTCAACTAATTTATCTATTTGTTTAGTTACTAAGATCTCATTTATTTTCTTGTTCATTCTTTCTTGGGATGCCTTAACCTCGCTAAGGAATTTAAGTATGGTTCCTATCATATTCTCAATTTTTAATTTTTCTGTTATCAATTGGGCCGATGCTTCTAGGAGTTTCGATCGTATTTGAAATAGCTGATCCATATTTGTTCTGTCTGTAACAGGGGTGCTCTAGTTATTTTTCTGTTTGGAGAAGGGGTTGAACAATTCTTGTTCTTCTTCTATCTTCGGGGTTCTTTACCAAGCCGGGATTTAGTCTGTCTGGAAAAATTGACTATTAACTTCTTTCGACCTTTCATGGATAGCTTTCATTGTAATATTTTACTCATACACCCTTGTTTCAAGTTTTTTTTTTTTTTTTTTTTTTTTTTTTTTTTTTTTTTTTTTTTTGGATTGCTCATTTCGATTTAATATTGCTTTATAAGTTTTTGGGATACTTGATTCCTAGACATATTTCCATTTATCTGGTCTCTTGCTGATTCTGCCAGATTTCGTGGTAACTTCCTGTTCGTTTTCTGGCGTTTTACTCTTTTTTGACTTTCCCATAGAGATTAGGTCAAATTTCTTGTATTGGTTAAAAGGAATTTCTGGCCTTTTGCCTTAGCCTGTTTTGCATGGGCGGTAGCTGAAGTAGGTTTTGTTTAGGTGCGTCTTGGGGCTCATCGTCGGATTCAGTAGAACTAGTTTCTGAGGATTCATCATTAGGGCTTTCTGGGGTTGTCCTTTGAGATTTTGGAGTATCACCTGCCTTTGCTTCATATATCTCATCTCCTCTGGAGGTGGAGGGTTTATTTCCCATTTCCTCACGCTGAAGTCCTGTTTCGGGGGAGTTAAAAGATTCTTGGGAACTCTGGGAGGAGTCGGATACTTTTGGAGAATGTCTCCACTGCTTGAATGCCATATCTTCCGGGGGGTGATGTGTATTTCGTAGCATGGTCTGTTTCCAGGAGTGAGATTCCTTGGGTTTTACTTTAGACACCGTTATGTGATGGTATTGTCCCAAGTTTTCATCTTCAGGGTGTTCCTGTGTCCAAGGTAAGGTACTTTGCCTTGTTTTTATCGGATAATTTATAATGTCCATGGCTTCTCTCAAACTTTTTGTATTTCCTTTATTTGTATCCCTGGGTGAGGTCCTTCTTATTTTTGCACCCGGTGTTTCCATAACTCTGTTTAATTGATCCTGTAACGATAGGGGTCTTTCTATCGGGGTTGTTGGGGAAACCATGTCGTCTGGAAATCTTTTGGGGGGACATGGGGTTGAAATTCTGTCGGGGAAAAATTGGGTTTTGGGGGATAGCGTATAATCTAATTCTTCCTCTGAGCTTTCTGAAGATGAACCTTCTGGATCTTTTGGGGTTCTTGCAGGCATGGGTATTAAGGGTTTTCTTTTGGGGATGACTAAATTTTTCATGGCTAAAAATTCTTCAAAATCTTCCTCGTCGCTACGACTCTCAAAGTAGTTTTGTTTAAAATTGAAGGGTTTTAATTCGGCTAATCTCGACTTTGGAAATTCGTTTTCCGCGTTTGATGAATCTGAAGATGAGGGTTTGGGTGCCCACCTAACTGGGTACTTGGCTCCTTTTATACGGCTAACATGTGCCTTATATATTCTCCCGCTATCTGGGTTTATCATTTTAAAAGTAAAATCGTTGTCATATTTTTTGATTATTCTGTAGGGTCCTGAATATTTATTGGAAAGTTTTTTGCCTTCTAGCTTTGTCTCATTTTTTAGGTATACACAGTTTCCTACCTTAAAATTTATATTCCCTTTGATTTTGGACTCGTTTCTCAGCTCTTGGTTCATCTTACATTTTTCTAACTCTTGTCTAACTATTTTATAGGTTTTTCTCATCCTATTTATAAAATCTTGCTTATAGTCTTCTGTGTTATTGTAATACTGTCTTGATTCTATAATTTCTTGATATGGTATTTTAAAATCGCGTCCGAACAAAAGAAAAAATAGACTTTCCTTAGTCGTTTCTGAGTACGGGGTATTAATTACATTAGTTAGGTAAGGTAGATATAAATCCCAATCGTTTCGATTGTCCTTTGTATAAATACTCAAGACATTGGAGAATATTTTGTGCCTATTTTCAATTTTTCCATTAGCTTGGGGATGGTAGGGAGAGGTTAATAATTTTTCGATTTTAAGGAAACTCATTAAATCTTTTGTTACTTTAGAAACGAAGTTAGTTCCGTTGTCACTAATAACCTGGTGAGGAATACCAAATTTTAAAAATATTTTTGCTAACGCTTTACTTGTGGCATATGCACCTTGATTTTTCAATGCTGTGGAAAAAGTGAAGTCGGTAAAATGGTCTATTACTGAGAGAACGCAAGTATGACCTCTATTAGAAACAGGTAATCCTCCACTCGTACCATATAGGTACGATATCGAAGGGAAACCTTGCTACTGGCACCCTTCCCATGGGGGGATTAGGATACGTTTGGGGATTTTTCCTTAAATTACACGCTTCACATGTATTTATGTAATCCTTAAGTTTTGTTAATGCCGACGGAACATAAAATATTGTTTTAACTTGTGAAAGGTTTTAGCTACAACCAAGTGTCCACCTATTTCTGAATGAAAATATTCGAAGGCAGGTATTATTAAGCTTTGGGGGAGTACTGGGATTATTAAGGTTTGATTTCTATTCGTTTCACCTGTTACTATCCTGCAAAGGATTTCCTCGTCCAAATCGTAATAAAAATTGTCTATTTCCCGCCTCAGGGCTTTGGACTTATCAGGGAGAGTATCGGAATTCACATAATAATTAATGAGAGTCAAACACATTTCATCCTTAACCTGGCTTCTTTTAATATTGGCTAGGGATAAGGGGCTACAAGTAATTTCGTTCTCTTCTGTTAGAATTTAAGGTTTATTCTTCTTGTGTTTTCGTTTGCTGGGATTAATGGCATTTGTTTGTTTAGATTCATTATCTGAGAGGTTATTCTCAGGGTATCTACTCAGGAAATCGCAGGGGGCATTTTGTTTACCGGTCACATGTTCAAATTCATAATCCAGATCTTGGATTTTCATTATCCATCTAGCTAAGATTCCAGTTGGATTTTGAATGTGCTTAGGTACTGTAAGCTTTTATGGTCCGAACGTAACTTAAATTTTCGACCTACTAAATAATGTTTAAATTTATCTAAATGATAAATTATAGATAGTAACTCCAAATTCGTTGCTGAATAACTTCTTTCACCTTTGGTTAAAGTTCTGCTTGAATAGCATATGACTTTCTCTATATATTGAGGGGGGTCCTGTTGGGATTCAGGGTTGTTTTCCACGGGGATTAATTGGGAAAGGATTGCACCGATACCTAGAGCTGAAGCATCAGTGATAACCACAAATGTTCCTTTTTCAAAGTCTGGTAACGCTAATATTGGTTCAGAAGTAAGAGCTCTCTTGAGGATGTCTAAGGAAGTTTGAGCTTCCTGCGACCAGGTAATATTTTGGGAATTCCCTTTAGTTAGATCTGTTAGGGGTTTTGCGATTTGGGCGTAGTTGCGTATAAATTTTCTAAAATAACTGGTTAAACCAATAATACCTCTTAGTTGTTTCATAGTTTTTGGCGGCTTGAGGTTTTCTACACATTTTATCTTCTCAGGGTCCGGTGATATTTGATCTTGGGTCACTATCATTCCTAAGAATTTTATTTCGGATTGAAATAGATTTACTTTTTCAGGTCTACATTTTAGATTACCCTCTCTGAATTTTTCGAAAACTTTGGTTAATGTGTTTATGTGATCTTCTGGTGTTTCTCCCACACAAATAACATCATCCACAAAATAGATAATATTTTCTATACCTCGTAATAAATGTAACAGAGGTCTACATAATGCACTTGAACTGGTTTTGAGTCCGAAGGGTACTCTCAAATATTCATAAGAACCGCATTCCGTCGTTGAAAAGGCCGTTTTATAGACGTCATTATCTGGTATCTTAACCTGATGATAACCTTGCGTGAGGTCAAGAGACGTAAAAATTTTGTTCTTGGTTGAAATGGAATCTAGGATTTCATCAATTCGGGGCAGGGGAAATTTGTCGCTAACTACCTGCTTATTTAAGGCTCTATAATCTACTACAAGCCTAAGGTCCTTGTTCTTTTTTGGTACTAGTATAACGGGGGCTGAATACGGGCTTATACTTGGCCGTATTATATTGTTTCTTTCTAACTCGCGGATTTTATTTTGTAACCAGCCTTTGTAGGGATGAGGGATGCGATAGGGCTGTTTAGCTACGGGCAACCCTGTGGTTTGGATGGAATGTTCATAGAAAGGTATCAACCCAATATCTTCCTCACATGTAGAAAAAATATCTCTAAAATTCCAGAGCAATTCACATAATTTTTTGTGTAATTGTGTATCTTGGATATGGTCTAATTTAAATTTTTCCAAAAATTGGGTTTTGTTAGGGGGTACCTATTCTTTGGATTGCTAATACCAAAGCTATTAACTAAGCTTTCCTTGGAGTTTCTCCATTTGTTTAGCTCGAGCTCAGAAATAACTTGTATTTCAACGAGGCATGTTCCCTTTTTAATGTGATTGTATCATTTTCATGTGTATTAGTCAACCAAATAAAACCTTCTCCTTTATCATATGAAATGATTTGTTCTTCACAAAACAGATTTTCTGGGATTTCTTTATACGGGGATGCAAACCAAATTTCGGAATTGTCATTTACGGGTTTGATCATTTGAGAGATTTGAACTCTTTGCATAGTATTTGGGGGGATTTTTGTTTTACGGACCGAAAATCCATAATATTTTTCTTCCGAGTTATTTTCTATTAAGTTGAGGTTGGCGCTTGGTTGCGTCAAGTTTTCCGCTTTTGGGGTTGATTGTAAGGGTAAATCGAAGTCCTGTCCCCTTACAATAGTACTTAGATTTATTATTTCAATCCATAATTCAACTATTTTCTTTATTTCCGTTTGTCTATGCTCCTGCATTTTTCCCATTTTTGCTTTTATTGACTCGATCCATTTGCTGCTTGATTTTCTCCCACGAGACGATAGATAGGGTACAAAAGATTTTATTCTATTCACTGTTGCTTCCCCTCTCTCCACGCGTTGGAGATTAGAATCGTATGGATACACGAGTCTGTTATTTGCTATATCTAATAAAACTTTATTAGATTTTAAAAAAATTAGCACCAATTATAGCCTCATATGGGAAATTTTTGCAGATTATGAAGTTTGTAGGAAAGATTCTATTATCTTTTGTCACATCTAAACTTATGGAGCCTATAGCCTCCAGCCTATGACCTGTAACACTAGTTAAACTGGGAATATTGAAATTTTTCCGTCGCTTAATAGATATTTGGAGTCTATTAAATACATTCGAATTTATTATGTTAACTGATGCACCTGAATCTATTAACGCTTTGAAATAAATATTTGCCACATTAAAGTCACTCAATATAGGTAATATGTCATTATTATCACTCAAAGAGGGTACAATTACTGGAAGGGACCTATAAAAAATACTGGCCTCCAGGGTCCCGGTTAATTTTCTTGGGGGCCTAATTCGTTTCCCTGTGAGCTTATCTGATAAGTTGGCGTTTGAGGTTTGGGTTCGGTGGGAATTTCACTTGTTAGGGAAGTTCCAAGTTGGTTGACATTTGATTGCCTTGGTTGCCACGTATAATTGCGTGGGTTAGGATTTCTCGTGCCGACGGCTTGTGGCATTTGTTCGTTTTTTATTGACGAAAAATTTCTTTCGTTTCCCGAAATATTCTTTCATTTCCCGTCGGGAAAAAATATCCTCTGTTATCGCTTGTATTCCTGTTGAACCTAGTTGGATACAACGTCCGTGAATTAAATTGGTACATGTTTTGTCGCGTGTTTGCGTTGGGGAACCGATAATTATTTTGTCGATTGGTTGAAGGATTGGAATAGGGTTGGGGAGCCGTATATTGGGAAGGATTCGAGTACGCAAATCCTTGTAGGTACGGGTTGCGGAACGATGGGAGACGTGGGGGGTTATTTCTATAGTTTCCTGACCCATTGTCATTTGAGTTTGTTCTCCCGAACAAACGATTACTAAAACTTGGGGTTGCTGGTGTATATTTGTTTTTAGTACGGCATTCCCTGGCAATATGTCCTTGTTTATTACATGCATAGCATATAATTGGGGGGTTCTGTACGTAGTTTGTTTTATTCGTGGGTACAAAACGTACCATTCTTTGCCTCGTGGGGGTTGGAGACCTATTTTGGTTCGGTTTGGGTGAATTATCTCTCGAAAAAAAATCCTGGGGAAATCCCTCGTGATCGTCCCGGAGTTGAAATTTCTACATTATTTATTCTTGACTTATTGTGATTTGTCACAATCGAGTCAATTTCAATCATTCTCTCTACTTCCTGAACTGCTAGCTCTAATGTTTGAATATTTTTTGATATTAACATTCGGTATAGTTTGGGGCTTAATCCTTGCATGAAAGCATTAAGTGCAATTTTATCGTATAAGGGACCCGATTCTTTTCCGTATTTTGCCTCAATGGATACCATTACCTTGTGTAGGTATTCCCTAACATTTTGTGTTTCGTCGAAACATACCGTACCATGCTTTAATTTGTGTGTTGAACTGGTTTCAACAAATCTTTCTCGGAACGCTTTTAGCAATTTTTCAATTGAGTTTATTAGGAGGTTGTTATCTTCCCCTATTGTTTGTTCTATTTGTTTTAGGAATGTTAATGCTTGTCCCTTAAGTCTCATTAACAACATGCCTACTAATGATTTTAAGTCCGTTTGAGTTACTTCTACGAATTGGTTTAATTGAATAATAAACTCATCTACGTCTGAATCACCGTTATATGAAGGAAGAGATTTTGAAATTTCCACTGTTTTGGCAATGATTTTTTGCTTTAACAATTGTTCGTTTTGATCTAAAATTCGGCACTGGTTTTGCTTTTTTTTTTTATATGACTTAAATTTTGCGCGTCTAAATTATATTTTTGTTATTATTTTAAGGGGACTTAGGCTTAATAAAATATTGCACTTCAAAGCATGCACAAAGTATTGCACTTCAAAGCATGCACAAAATATTGCACTTTAAAGCATGTACAAAATATTGCACTTTCCCTGTGTTTAATATTTCTCAATAATCTTTTTTTGTAGAAAATTTTGTCCTTGTGTTTTGCTCCTTTAAACAGGACCGCGCCAATTCTAATGGGGGGGGGGGGTTTATTAAAAAGTTGTTTGTTCTTATATTTTCTGATGTTTCCTAATACGGAAATTTCAATTAATTGACTCAGTGGGGAAATTTAGTTAAACTCTTAGTTGACGGTTCGCGAGTGGTATACCTGAGTGGTGGCGGAACTTCGTGTGTGGGGAACTTAAATTAGCGGTTCAAATGGGGAGCTTATATTAACGGCCATACTGAGTCGAAATCAGATTGAAAAGTTTCAGATTCCCTTAAGAGCGAGTGGAGCCACAAGGACTGACTGTCTCGAGAAATGTTAGCATAGAGAGAATAAAATAAGAAAGTAATGTATTTATTATTACTCACATAACTGTCACAGAGCTTCGGTTATATCGACACACTTGCAGTACAAGACACTAATACAAAATTGTCATCTAGGGCAATACAACGCAAAAGTTAATTCACTGGTAATAAGTTTCGTCAAAAGTCTATTTTAAATAGATTCACAAGAAATTCATAGTGGTCTTTTCCAGGCTAGACTCGCGTAAGACTCCTCTAAGACTGGCGCAAAAATTGCTAAGTCCTAACTATCTACTCTTCCTAATTTCGCCAGAGGTTACATTCGGGCGTTACTCACAAGTATATTTTACAGTTTCTTATTGGTTCCACCATTTGTCCTATATTACTATTGGATGGGTATACACCAATGGGCTACTTGGGTTTAATTAAAGTTTATGACTTTTAAGATATCACTTTGGAATTTTTCTAACAAAGCAAAGTTCTACATTGTAACTTTAATTACAATTTATAACTTTTTATAATAACACTTTGGAATTTTTTCGGAACGAACAAAGTTTTACGCTGTAACATTTTGCTAGCAGGGTGTCGTTTAATTTTCAGAAGACTTATAATTTACTTCTGTGAAAGTTGGTAAAGGATAATACGATTTAATTTCATTGAGATACCTAGTTCTAAACTTAGTTTCCAGAACAATGCAACAAAGATATTTTGCATCTTGAGTGACTAGTTTTTTGTATAATAAACTTTGCCCTCTTGATAGTTTGGTACTTCGAGCTCTTAAGATTCAAATTACATTGTTCGTTGGCTGTCATATAAGATTTGGTCAAACTGATATTTATTGCATTCATTGGCGACACAAGGGCGGATATATTTATTGGATTTTCTGTGGGAAAGATTCTTACGATGCTTGTTACAAAGTATAATTACAATGTATAATTAGATACATTTGTTTCACTATGTTAAATTGAAAGCTTGAGTCTTGCTCGATCTGTAGGTTTCTTGAATTGTTTAGGTTCATATTTTGGGTGATTTTATTCTTTACTTGGGTAACTTTAATTGGAAGATTTTGGGGTTTTTTGAAAATTGATCCCATTACATTTGGGGTCTTGACAACTTCATAAGACCGAGGTTATGTTTATCAAAGAAGGGCAACCAACTTTTGAATCAGACTGTTTTGTGAGTGCATTAAAAGTTAAACATATTATTGAACTAATTTTTCTTGTTATACACGTAAGTCTGTTCAGTAAATGTTATTCCTTTTATTTTGTGTTGTTCACTATCTACCCTTCGTCGTTCGTAAGGTACGACCGCATTATTTCATCATTAAGGTTAGCATGATATTTATATAATATTTAATATACTTAACAAAAATTCAGTAAGCCAACAAAAATTCAATCGTATGAACCATCTGGTGTGCACAACAGCAAATAAGTAAGTTCGCACCAAACGTAACATTTTTGTATTATTATTAATATATCATTTGTTATCATTTATCAATATATCATTTATTGTTAATATAAAATTTTATTATTATCTAAAATTATCTAATATATCTAACATTATGAAATTATAATAACATTGGGATAATATTTATTACTTAAAGAAAGAAAACGATCAAAAATGGAGTTTTTAAAAGGCCAAACGGAAATACTAAAGAAATACACTAGCGAAAATATCGAGAGAACGACCACCTCCATTCTTCAGCACGAGCGAAATAATATAACCATAGGCAGCGCGATCGCGCTGCCTAAGTAAATAACGATGTTGGCACAATGTATCATTTTTTTCTTTAGACCAGGGCACTTCTTATCGAAGGAGTTGTCGTAAAAGCTTCGAAAACGGCTCGTGGGATTGGAAATTGGAGTGGCTTGTGCCCTTTATAATAGTCGAAAGTGATTGGAAGGCAACTAACACCCCTTCCTTGCCAACCATTTCCCCAAACACATCCAATCAAAATTTTGAGATAGCCATTTTGTTAATCGTAGTTGATTTCCAGATAGAAATTGTGTTTTTAGGAGGACAATCCCCCAAAGCCTTTAGGAGAAGGGTTGTAAGTTATGCCCTGGGGGGCATATAAGGTTTTTATAGAAATCGTTGACGTAGAAACTTCAAAAAAAGGCTCATTCGATTGGAAGTTCAAAGGGCCAGTGCCCTTCTTAATATTCGAAAGTGATTGGAAGGCAACTAACCCCCCATTTACGCCCACCTTTTCCCCAAACACTTCCAATTAAATTTTGAGATAGCCATTTTGTTCAACGTAGTTGAAAGTTCTGGAAATTAGGTCTATGAGGATGACAATCCCCCATAGCCCTCAGCGCAAGGGTTCTAAGTTATGCCCTGGGGGCATATAGAGTTTTTACAGAAATCGTTGTCTTAGAAACTTCAAAAGGGCTCATTCGATTGGAAATTGAAAAGGCTAGTGCCCTTTTTAATAGTCGGAAGTGATTGGAGGGCAAATAACCCCCCACTCACCCACAATTTCCCCAAACACATCAAATCAAAATTTTGAGAGCAATTTTCTTCAACGTAATTGAAAGTTCTGGAAATTAGGTCTTTGAGGATTACAACCCCCCCACCCAGCCTGCAGGGCAAGGGTTGTAAGTTATGGCCTGGGGGCATATAAGGTTTTTATTGAAAGCGTTGCCGTAGAAACTTCAAAAAGGCTCATTCAATTGAACATTGAAAAGGCTAGTGCCTTTTTTCATAATTGAAAGAGATTGGAGAGCAACTAACGCCCCTTTCACGCCCACCATTTCCCCAAACCCATCTGATCAAAATTTTGAGATAGCTGTTTTGTTTAACGTAGTTGAAAGTTCTGGAAATTAGGTCTTTGAGCGTGACAACCCTCTCATAGCCCTCAGGGCAAGGGTTGTAAGGTATGCCCTGGGGGCATATAAGGTGTTTATAGAAAGCGTGGTACTGGTGCATTATAACGACACTTATATATACTAATGAGAGACGAAACCCGGCAGACGGGTTATTTTCAAGAGACCGCTGATGGAATGCAAAAAGTAGTTTTCATTGCGTTTATGATATTTAAACAGTTGTTTTTTGGAGTTTGGGGGGAATACATCCTATTTTATTTTATTTGATTAGCATCAACCAAAGCTGACTTCTTTAGGAGTGTCGTTATAATGCACCAGTACCGAAAGCGTTGCCGTAGAAACTCAGAGAGGGTTCATTCGATTGGAAATTGAAAGTGTTAGTGCCCTTTTTAATAGTTGAAAGTGATTGGAAGGCTTGACATTTTTTCAAACAGCTGGTGGTAACGAACTGTAAGTAAGGAGCGACCCGGCTCAATGGTAACCGAAACTCTAGAAAACGGGTTTTTGATACCAATAGATACATCAAAAGAATCAGATTTCAATGCTGATTTCAAATATATAACTTTCATCAAGTTTAGTGCTACCCATCAAAAGTTACGCGCCTGAGAAAATTTGGCTGATTTTCAAAAAAAGGGGGAAAGATCCCCTAAAAGTTATAGAACCTTAATGAAAATCACACCATCATATTCAGCGTATCAGAGAACCCTACTGTAGAGGTTTCAAGCTCCT
Source organism: Artemia sinica (assembly GCA_027921565.1). Lineage (NCBI taxonomy): Eukaryota > Metazoa > Arthropoda > Branchiopoda > Anostraca > Artemiidae > Artemia > Artemia sinica. Next base: position 31,139,701 of record CM051261.1, on the reverse strand, counting down.
AACTACAAAAATGTGGAATTTTGCATTTTTTGCCAGAAGAAAGATCACGGATGCGTGTTTATTTGTTTTTTTGTTTGTTTTTTTTCCCAGGGGTGATCGTATCGACCCAGTGGTCCTAGAATATCGTGGGAGGGCTCATTGGAACGGAAATTAAAAGTTCTAGTGCCCTTTTTAAGTGACCAAAAAAATGGAGGGCAACTAGGTACCCTCCCACGCTTATTTTTTTCCCAAAGTCACCTGATCAAGATTTTGAGATAGCCATTTTGTTCAACATGGTCCAAAATATGATAAATATGTCTTTTAGGATGACTTAATCCCCCGAAGTCCCCAGGGGGAGGGCTAAAAGTAATGAACTTTACCCACTGTTAACATATAGTATTGGTTATTGGGAAGTATACAGAAGTTTTCAGGAGGTTTTTTTTTCTGGTAGTGGGAGGGAAGGGTGGGTCGGGGGTCATGTTGGAGGATCTGTCCATGAAGGAAGTTTTCATGGGGGAAGGGAAATTGCCATGAAGGGGGCGCCGGACTTGCCAGCATTATTTATTGGTTATTGGGAAGTATACAGACATTTTCAGGAAGGATTTTTTTCTGGAGGGGGGGGGGCTATAGGAGGGGGTTACTCTGGAGAATCTTTCCTTGGAGGATATTTCTTTGGGGTAAGGGACATTTCTATGAAGGGGGCGCCGGATTTCCAAGCATTATTTAAAAAACGATCAGAAATTAAATAAAAAAAAACAAGTTTTTTCAACTGAAAGTAAGAAGCAACATTAGAACTTAAAACGAACAGAAATTATAAAGTATGTGAGGGGGTTCTCCCCCAAGTCAATACTCGCTCTTTACGCTACAGTTTTTTTTAGTGCTTTCAAAAGAGCTATCTATTCTAATTAAACGGCCTTTGTGATTCAGGCGTGGTATTGACTAAGGGGAGAACCCCATCATATTCGTAATAACATATACGTAATAAAAAAAAATAAAAAAAACAAGCGATACGGCTCAATAGTAATCGAAACTTTTAAAAAACGGAATTTTGATGTCAATAAATGTATCAAAAGAATGTGTTTATAATGCTGATTCTAAATATATAAATTTTATTAAGTTTAGTATTACTCATCAAAGGCTACGAGCCTGAGAAAATTTACTCGATTTTTTAAAGAAGGGGGAAACATCCCCTACAAGTGAAAGAATTTTAATGAAAATAACACCGTCAGATTCAGCGTATCAGAAAACCCTATTACATAGGTTTCAAGCTCATATCTGCAAAAATCTGCAACTTTGTATTTTTTGCCAGAAGAAAAATATACGAATATAGAAGTTAGTTACGTAAGTTAATTTGTAAAGACATCCATTTAGCAAAAGAAAAGTAAAATTTTTATGCAAATTTTGTTTACTTATTCAATGACGGTTAGCCGGAATAAAAGCTGCATTAACTAAAAAACGATCAGAAATTAAATAAAAAAAACGAAGTTTTTAAACTGAAAGTAAGGAGCGACATTAAAACTTAAAACGAACAGAAATTATTCCGTATATGAAAGGGGCTGTCCCCTCCTCAACGCCTCGCTCTTTACGCTAAATTTTGACTCTGTCTCACAACTTTTTTTTTAAAAACAATAAAAAACTTTAGCGTAAAGAGCGAGGCATTAAGGAGGGGACAGCCCCTTTCATATACGGAATAATTTCTGTTCGTTTTAAATTTTAATGTCGCTCCTTACTTTCAGTTTAAAAAACTTGTTTTTTTTATTTAATTATAGTAAAGACCGATGTTGGTACAGTGTATTATTATTATTATTTTTTTTTTAGACCAGGGCGCTTCGTATCGAAAGAGTTGTCGCAGGAACTTCGAAAAGGGCTCATTCGATTGAAAATAGAAAGGGCTAAATCTCTTTTTAATAGTCGAAAGTGATTGGAGAGTAACTAGTCCCCTCCCACGACGACCCTCCCATTTGCTCATTATGTTTAAAAACTTAATATTCTCTTAAGATTAAATCAAATACACTGTGTTAATGCTAATTCCCCATAAGGCATCTCAGCAGTATCCCAAGAACGACTGAGGGTATTATGTTCAAACTTTCGAGGCTACTTCTGCTCTTAAAATTTAACCAAATCAAAATGGTGTAAAAGTATCAGAGCTATCAAAGAAAGTAAACAGATTTTTTTTTTGCGAATGGTATCAAGTTTTCCATTTCAGGTCAACTAGAGGAGGTATGAAACTAAGTTAAACAGTACTATTTGTGTCCAGATTTTTAAAATGGTGTATGTTAAAAATTGCTGAAAAATTTTTCTCCAGCATGCAAATAGTTAGATTTTTTTTGCGAATGGTATCAAGTTTTCCATTTCAGGTCAACTAGAGGAGGTATGAAACTAAGTTAAACAGTACTATTTGTGTCCAGATTTTTAAAATGGTGTATGTTAAAAATTGCTGAAAAATTTTTCTCCAGCATGCAAATAGCTGGCCAAACTATAAATTCGTATATGAAAGGGGTTGCCCCCTCATCAATCCCTCACTCTTTACGCTGAAGTTGGACTCTTTGTCACAACTCTACTTTTTAAAGCAATAAAAAGCTTAAGCAAAAAGAGTGAGGTGTTGAGGAGGGGCAGCCCCTTTCATATATAGACTATTTTTTTTTATTTTAAATTATAATGTCGCTCCTTACTTTCAATTAAAAAAAAACTTATTTTTATATTTAATTACTGATCGTTTTCAAATAATGCCGGGAAATCCATGAGACACAAAATTTAGTACAAGATTTTTTAAAGCCAGGTGGCAAAACTAATCCATCAAGAAGTATAAATAACATTAATTTTTCAATGTTTTGGTAATGCAAATTAAAATTTTGTTCTTGAATTCCCCTGTTTCCTATAATAATAGTAATGGTTTATTTTTAACCGGCTACAAAACAACAAAACACAAGCGGAGTCTCTATGCCTTTGGTTGTATTTATTCCTTTTGTTTACAATCAAGGACTGTAATATTCTATTATGTGATACGTTTTTCATTGCATGATGATTGTTTAATTACATACACTGCTTTTAAAATATTCAAACATGACTTGGTTGATTTTCTGAACCTGGCATCATAACATAGTTGAGAATCTCCTGGTAGTGTTTGTTTACGTCCAATCTATCTAATTCACCTGGTGACACAGTTGAACCCCTCCACCCACTCCAAATTTTGTCCAGGTAGGAAAGCGAAAGTGATATTTTTTGTTAGACAAAATATGCAATGAGAAGAGTAGGCCTACTATCACTGAGGAGTACATATAGTCAGGCTTAATCCATCTGAAGGGAGGGCAGAGATTAATTTATACTTCCTCCCTTGCCACCTTATCTTCTATATTTACCTGAATGTTAACAAAAATCTAAAACATATTAGCGTAAAAATAAGCTTTTTCATGCATAAGGCACTTGTCCCCTCCCCACTATTTAGTAACCATTGATACTTCTCCATAATTGCTGATGTAAAATTTCCCCCCAGATTTTCTCCTTAGCATACTTTCATTAGAAAAGAAGAATTCTTCTGTATATAATTTCTGCTCGTGTTTCCAGTCATGCTGGAAATCCTCCCTGTGTTAGAAATTTAATTAATTATAGTGATTAATTATAATCACATGACGTGGAATACACCCTTGCTGATATCAGTTCCCGAAATCAGCTACGTGTGCCTAGCCCTTCAGTTACAAGATCTATTAAAAATTGGCAAGTAGCCTACTTGCGACCGTTTTTGTTGTGGCAGACAGAATTTCTCGTATGATGTCGTTGAACAATCGAATAAAAAAAAAAAACCTTGGCATGTTATCTTGAGGCTGTATTCAAAACTAATCCAAAGAGAAGAAGTTACTGTCCTATGCTTCTGCGATAAAAGAAATACTTCGAGTCTATGGGTTTATTTTAGTGACGAGTTTATGTTAGTCAATAACATTTTTCCTTATTTCTGGAGATAAACTAGTACTCCGCCTTTCAACACCATATTGGTTCTTCTGTGAGGAAGATTAAGCTTAGACCCCGGCGCCGCGCCGGCGGATCGACCGAACGCCGCTGACGAGAGGCCCGGTCGAACGCCGCCGAAGTATCGTAACGCCGCCGGCGCGCTGCAGGTACGCCGCCGCCGGCAGAGGCGGCGGCATTCAGTCGACTTTAAATTATTTTTACGGCAATTCATTATTGCGTCAACCGCAAAGTCGGGGTGTTTCCTTCTCGTGTGGTTCAGTATTTCGATTTTCCTGATTAGAAATCAAGGAGAGCTTGCACCATCCCCGAATTTTCGGGTATTTCCCCGAAAATCTATGCGTCACCCCAAAAAAAATTTGGTTCTCCGAATCCCCGAAAATCACGCAATCACGGTGCCACCCCTAGTGATTTATCACCAGTGACTTTCCCTGCCAAATATTACTTTGTATACCATAATTCTTCACTGCTCTCTTGTTCATTAATTTTCGTCTCTTTTGTTACTTTGCATAAAAACCAGACAGATGCAATATGCTATTGCAAATATTGCAATATACATAGTTCTTCATATGTTGACAAAAAAAGTATCGTCTTTATGAAATGAGTTTAAATAATTTCGAATGCAGTTTCCCAATCGCTATTTCTTACATCATTCGTAGTCAAGAATTTTATTTTCAAGTTGAATAGAATTATAGAACGCATTCACTACTATACAGCTTCAGCCTTTTGTTGGATTTTGAAATTGACAGCCGACAGATTGTTTCTACTGCTGAATTGTAGGTTTGCAGGTTTTTTTGCTGTTTTTAGATAAGATTTTCTTAATGTTTAATACTCAATTATTGAACACCTGATAGAAAATACATTCTTCTTTCTGGAACATTTTTACCCCCCCCCCCCCCCCTAAAAAAAACAGCCTCCGGTTGAGACAAAATTTAGCTATAGACTAAGCTATGTACAAGGTTGGGGAATTAAAGATTGAAGCGGAAGTTACCCCAAAAATAGGATTCATAAATAAATTGTAAATTATTGCCTATAGGGGAGGGGGATAGGGGGCTATCATTTTTAAATGATAATACCTCATTTGTTTTTATTGAAAGCAGGGATGCCTAAAAGATAATTATTTTTTTCATTTAAAGTTGAGATAGAAGAAAATGATATCAAATTCCCTGGGAAACTATTGAAATATTTTGATAGACCCAGGGCCCTCCATTAGGACTTGTTCATTGTCTTGGGTATTTTGCGATTTCTCATAGGCTACTGGCCTTATTTGGCTTTTGTGTGTGCTCCCTTTTAATTCGATTCTTTGGATCTTATGGAATGCCATGGCGTATCTGTCACTCAGTTTTCCAATAATTTGAGGTATATCTGAATAATTTCGACATTTTTGTTGTTGTCTTTGTACCCCTTTACTCATACCCTCAATTTTTTTTCAAGGAACACTAAGCTGTTTAACGCTATTTTGCGTGTTTTTTTTTTTAACCATATAGTGACCTTGTTAATTATTCAGTAAATTATTTTTCTAATGAATGCTGAGACGGTATCATATCAAGGTGGTATCCAGAGGGGAGGGGGGGGGTAGGGAGGTATTATAGAGGAGGGGGTAGGGAGGTATTATAGAGGAGGGGGTAGGTGACGAACTAGGATGAACATTTCCAACATCTTCCTGGAGCTACTTCAGTCTGCATATTATTTCATTTAAATACACTTAAAACGGATGAGCTTTTCATTTTTTTACCTAAGAAAATAGCTGGCACTTCATTTTTCTTCATAGCGAATAAACTATTAAGTGTTTTTGTGTCATTGTAATTGAAGTGTTCTCATGTGAAGTGTTCATCATGTATTTTTCAATTTGATAAATTTACTCCTTTTAGATACAGTTTATAATTTGACTGATATTAGGTATTTATCAGTGTATAATTTGGAATGAATCCCCAAAAGAAAAAATGAATAATATCCAAAAGAGCAGCCAAAAGCGATAAAAAAAGCAACAGTTCAGCCTTAGCCTACATGACATATATTCTATAAAGAAGCCAAAAAAAACTTTAAAATGCATTTTTTTAAATTGTGGTTAAAAACCAGTTTCTAATACAAGAAGGCTTCTTAGGAATCCAAAAGAGCAAAAAAAAAACAATCAACATCAAAGTCGCCCATTTCAACTGTTTTAAATGTGACAAAACAGATATAGGCAAAGGGCATTATGTGAAAATTAAGCTTTTAAGTTCAAAGTAAGTTTTTACCCAGATAACTTACGAATTTTGTGATACGGCATTTCGAAGTTTTATATGCAGTAATGCTCGATAAAAAAACTACTAATTTTGATAATTATTTATGTTAAGAATACATAGCTAATAGATACTTCAACTACTCCTATTATGCAAGGGTTCTGAAACGCCACAGCCATTTCGTTTCTACCAGATATCTACTTCTCTTGATGAATAACGAAGAAGACCAGTTTCCAGCCAGCGACTTGTGAATTTTTGAACTCATGAATAGGCTCGAATCTGTTGTAAATTTAAGCTGTGATTTGAGAAAGACTGATGAAAACATTAATGTTTGCGGTCAACATTGATCCCGCCGGTTGCGCGCCGCCGGCGTCTTACAGGCGGTGCGGCGTGCTGTTTTTTGCCCCGCCGCCGCCAGTCTTCCCTCATCGGCGCTGTGCCGGGGTCTAATTAAGCTAGTAAAAAGAACGTAAAATTCTAGTCATCTTATTTTTGGAAGTAGCCTACAATCCCTTCTTTTCTGCAACTGAAGTAATAAATTTCGGAAGCTACACTGATCATCCATAACAAAAAAAAAGAATATTTTCATCAAAAGAGTAGGCTTAAGGTCAGTAAAAATAAAGAGGGGAAACATAATCAACAAGAAACCAAATAAGCGGAATAAAAAGATAAAAACAAGGAGAGAAGACAGAAACTGGAAAAATGTTTGAAGTAACTAAAGCACTTGAAATCAAAAGAACAAAAGAATTCTACACATTGTTTAATTATGTTAGTAGAGTAAGAGGTTCCATTTCTACCGGTCCTATAGCAAGACATTTCTACCGGTCCTATAGGTAAACATTTCTACGAGATGTATACACCTTTTCAAAGAGAGTGACTATCCCCATGCATATAGGTAATACTTCTACAGGGCATTACACCTTTTCAAAGAGAGTGAGTATTTGACATTTTTGCAAACAGGGATAAGGAATTCGCAAATTGGACACTATGAACGATATTAATTAATGTTTTGAATAATAGGAGTGTGAATGATTCTAATTAGTGATTGGATTGTATGACGGTGGAGAAAAAAAAGGATTAAACTGATTAACAGTTAAGGTAAGCCCGAAGGGGTTGTTAACTCAGGTAATTTGTTATAAATTTGAAACAACATCAGTCTAATGAAAATGGCTAACGACGATAGAATGACATTGTGAGTTGACCTAGCTTTATCTCTCCGATGTGTCAATTTCAGAGGGAAAACCAAAAATACTCAGAATCGAAAATAAACAGGATCTGTCTCATGGGCAAAGCTCAGAGGTCCTTCGTTCCTCCATTTCTGAGGGGCAAGAGAGGGAGGGGGTCAATTTTGGAGGGAAAACCAAAAATACTCAGAATCGAAAATAAATGAGATCTGCCTCAAGGGGAAGACTCAGAGGCCCTTCATTCCCACATTTCTGAGGGCAGGGGAGGGGGGAGGTCAATTTTGGAGGGAAAACCAAAAATACTCAGAATCGAAAATAAATGAGATCTGCATCAAGGGGAAGGCTCAGAGGCCCTTCGTTCCCACATTTCTGAGGGCAGGGGAGGGAGAGGGGGAGTCAATTTCAGAGGGAAAACCAAAAATACTCAGAATCGAAAATAAACAGGATCTGTCTCATGGGCAAAGCTCAGAGGTCCTTCGTTCCCCCATTTCTGAGGGCACGGGAGGGGTCAATTTTGGAGGGAAAACCAAAAACACTCAGAATCGAAAATAAACGGGATCTGCCTCAAGGGGAATGCTCAGAGGCCCTTCGTTCCCCCATTTCTGAGGGCAAGGGAGGGGGGGGGGTTAATTTTGGAGGGAAAACCAAAAATACTCAGAATCGAAAATAAACGGGATCTACCTCAAGGGGAAGGCCTGGGCTGATGTTTGCAAGTCGAAGAATTTGTCTTGTTGGTTTGAATGTCTAAAGTGCCTGTCTTTCTCTGTTTACATGTCTGATTCTTTTTGTTTGCATTTCCGGGTTGGTGTTTGCAAGTCCAAGTTGGGTTTTCAGACCTACGTTTTTTAGATTTTCGTGGGTGTTTGGCTCCCGGGGTTTATTATTTGAGAAGTTAACTTTAGTATTTCGTGATTTGACGTGCCTGAAATCATGAATTAGAATAGTTAATTAGCTGTTTGGGTTTTCAGACCTAGTTTTTTAGATTTTCGTGGGTGTTAGGTTCCTGGGATTTATTATTTGAGAAGTTAACTTTAGTATTTCATAGTTTGACTTGCCTGAAATCATGAATTAGAATATTTAATTGGCTGTTTGGGGATTTTCAGACCTAGGTTTTTTAGATTTTCGTGTGTTTTTGACTCCTGGGGTTTATTATTTGAGAAGTTAACTCTAGTATTTTGTGGTTTTACGTGCCTGAAATCATGAATTAGAATAGTTAATTAGCTGTTTGGGTTTTCAGACCTAGTTTTTTTAGATTTTCGTGGGCGTTAGGTTCCTGGGATTTATTATTTGAGAAGTTAACTTTAGTATTTCGTATTTGACGTGCCTGAAATCATGAATTAGAACATTTAATTGGCTGTTTGGGGATTTTCAGACCTAGGTTTTTTAGGTTTTCGTGTGTGTTTGACTCCTGGGGTTTATTATTTGAGAAGTTAACTTTAGTATTTTGTGGTTTTACGTGCCTGAAATCATGAATTAGAATATTTAATTAGCTGTTTATGGTTTTCAGACCTAGGTTTTTTAGATTTTCGTGGATGTTTGACTCCTGGGGTTTATTATTTGAGAAGTTAACTTTAGTATTTTATGGTTTTACGTGCCTGAAATCATGAATTAGAATAGTTAATTAGCTGTTTAGGGTTTTCAGACCTAGGTTTTTTAGATTTTCGTTGGTGTTTGTTTCCTGGAGTTTATTATTTGAGAATGCGGATATTTCATTCAATAAATTATGAAAAAATTGTAAGCAAGTAACAAACTCTTTCCTGAAGTCACATCTTGGATACACAATGCAGAAACTTCATTTAAAAAACTATGAAAAAATTGTAAATAAGTAAGTAACAAATTCTTTCTTGAAGTCACCTCTTGGATACACAATGCAGAAATTTCATTAAAGAAATTATGAAAAAATTGTAAGTAAGTAGCGAATTCTTTCTTGAATTCACCTGCTGGATAAACAAAAAGACATTTCGTTCAAGAAATTATGACAAAATTCTAAGTAAGTAACAAGCTCTTTCTTGAAGTTACCTCTTGGATACACAATGCAGAAATTTCATTTAAGAAATTATGAAAAAATTGTAAGCAAGTAACAAACTCTTTCCTAAAGTCACCTCTTGGATACACAATGCAGAAACTTCATTTAAGAAACTATGAAAAAAAAATTGTAAGTAAGTAACAAATTCTTTCTTGAAGTCACTTCTTGGATACACAATAGAGAAATTTCATTAAAGAAACTATGAAAAAATTGTAAGTAAGTAGCAAATTCTTTCTTGAATTCACCTGCTGGATAAACAAAAAGACATTTCGTTCAAGAAATTATGACAAAATTCTAAGTAAGTAACAAACTCTATTGTTTTCATCTCTTGGATATACAATACGGAAATTTCACCTCTTGGATATACAGTACAGATACTTCATTCAATAAATTATGAAAAAATCGCAAGTAAGTAACAAACTCTTTATTGTTTTCACCTCTTGGATATACAATGCGGATATTTCATTCAATAAATTATGAAAAAATTGTAAGCAAGTAACAAACTCTTTCCTGAAGTCACCTCTTGGATACACAATGCAGAAACTTCATTTAAGAAACTATGAAAAAATTGTAAGTAAGTAAGTAACAAATTCTTTCTTGAAGTCACCTCTTGGATTCACAATGCAGAAATTTCATTAAAGAAATTATGAAAAAATTGTAAGTAAGTAGCAAATTCTTTCTTGAATTCACCTGCTGGATAAACAAAAAGACATTTCGTTCAAGAAATTATGACAAAATTCTAAGTAAGTAACAAACTCTTTCTTGAAGTTACCTCTTGGATACACAATGCAGAAATTTCATTTAAGAAATTATGAAAAAATTGTAAGCAAGTAACAAACTCTTTCCTGAAGTCACCTCTTGGATACACAATGCAGAAACTTCATTTAAGAAACTATGAAAAAATTGTAAGTAAGTAAGTAACAAATTCTTTCTTGAAGTCACCTCTTGGATACACAATACAGAAATTTCATAAAAGAAATTATGAAAAAATTGTAAGTAAGTAGCAAATTCTTTCTTGAATTCACCTGCTGGATAAACAAAAAGACATTTCGTTCAAGAAATTATGACAAAATTCTAAGTAAGTAACAAACTCTTTATTGTTTTCACGACTTAGATACACGATGTAGAAATTTAATTCAAGAAATTGTGAAAAAATTCTCAGTAAGTAACAATTTCTTTCTTGAAGTCAACTCTTGGATACACAATACGGAAATTTCATTCAAGAAATTATGAAAATATTTGTAAGTAAGTAACAAACTCTTAATTGATTTCACCTCTTGGATATACAGTACTGATACTTCATTCAATAAATTATGAAAAAATCGCAAGTAAGTAACAAACTCTTTATTGTTTTCACCTCTTGGATATACAATACAGAAATTTCATTCAATAAATTATGAAAATTTGTAAGCAAGTAACAAACTCTTTGAAGTCACCTCTTGGATACACAATACAGAAATTTCATAAAAGAAATTATGAAAAAATTGTAAGTAAGTAGCAAATTCTTTCTTGAATTCACCTGCTGGATAAACAAAAATACATTTCGTTCAAGAAATTATGACAAAATTCTAAGTAAGTAACAAACTTTTTATTGTTTTCACGACTTAGATACACGATGTAGAAATTTAATTCAAGAAATTATGAAAAAATTCTCAGTAAGTAACAATTTCTTTCTTGAAGTCAACTCTTGGATACACAATACGGAAATTTCATTCAAGAAATTATGAAAATATTTGTAAGTAAGTAACAAACTCTTTATTGAATACACCTCTTGGATACCCAATACGGAAATTTCATTCGAGAAATTATGAGAAAATTCTAAGTAAGTAACAATCTCTTTCTTGAAGTCCCCTCTTGGATACGCAATACGATACGGAAATTTCATTCAAGAAATTATGAGAAAATTCCAGGTAAGTAACAATCTCTTTCTTGAAGTCCCCTCTTGGATACATAATACGGATATTTTATTCAAGAAATTATAAAAAAAGGAAAGTAAGTAACAAACTCTTTATTGATTTCACCTCTTGGATACAAAAAAGACATTTTATTCAAGAAATTATGACAAAATTCTAAGTAAGTAAAAAAACTCATTCTTGAATTCGCCGTTTGCATGCACAATACAGAAATTTCATTCTATGGGACCTCTACACATAATTAAACACGTTTTGAAACTACATGCTATTTGCTCGCCTTTCCTTGGTACCTTTCCAAACGAGCGCGCACGTAATCTCGTCTAAATTAACCTTAAAAATGAAATAAAGCTATGTCGACTTTGCATGTCTCTCTCGCTATGTATGCGCCGTTGCGGTGTGTTACCAATCACCAATCAAGTTATCGTATATTGAGCAATCTCCGCTGTCTCTGATTGACCCCTAAAAAAATGGGTGTTGTCTAAAAAACCAGTCTGGTTGAAAACGTGGAGTTTTCGTACTGCTCACTTTTTTGCAATGTGTAGGAACCAGTGGGGAATCCCCGCTCGTTTGGAAAGGTACCAAGGAAAGGCAAGCAAATAGCATGTAGTTTCAAAACGTGTTTAATCATGTGTAGAGGTCCCATAGAATGAAATTTCTGTATTGTGCATGCAAACGGCGAATTCAAGAATGAGTTTTTTTACTTACTTAGAATTTTGTCATAATTTCTTGAATGAAATGTCTTTTTTTTGTATCCAAGAGGTGAAATCAATAAAGAGTTTGTTACTTACTTTCCTTTTTTTTATAATTTCTTGAATAAAATATCCGTATTTTGTATCCAAGAGGGGACTTCAAGAAAAATATTGTTACTTACCTGGAATTTTCTCATAATTTCTTGAATGAAATTTCCGTATCGTATTGCGTATCCAAGAGGGGACTTCAAGAAAGAGATTGTTACTTACTTAGAATTTTCTCATAATTTCTCGAATGAAATATCCGTATTGGGTATCCAAGAGGTGTATTCAAGAAAGAGTTTGTTACTTACTTACAATTTTTTATAATTTCTTGAATGAAATATCTGTATTGTGCATCCAGGAAGAGAATTCAAGAAACAGTTTGCTACTTACTTACAATTTTTTCATAATTTCTTGAGTGAAATTGCTGTATTGTCTGTCCAGGAAGCGAGTTCGAGAAAGAGTTTTTTTGCAATGTTTTTCATAGTTTCCTGAATTAAATTTCTGTATTGTGCAACCCAATGGCGAACTCAAGAAAGGGTTTGTTACTTATTTAGAATTTTTTCATAATTTCTTGAATGAAATGACTTTTTTGTTTATCCAAGAGGCGAATTCAAGAAAGAATTTGTTACTTACTTACTTACTTACAATTTTTTCATACTTTCTTAAATGAAGTTTCTGCATTGTGTATCCAAGGGGTGACTTCAGGAAAGAGTTTGTTACTTGCTTACAAATTTTCATAATTTATTGAATGAAATTTCCGTATTGTATATCCAAGAGGTGAAAACAATAAAGAGTTTGTTACTTACTGGCGATTTTTTCATAATTTATTGAATGAAGTATCTGTACTGTATATCCAAGAGGTGAAATCAATAAAGAGTTTGTTACTTACTTACAAAAATTTTCATAATTTCTTGAATGAAATTTCCGTATTTAGTATCCAAGAGTTGACTTCAAGAAAGAAATTGTTACTTACTGAGAATTTTTTCATAATTTCTTGAATTAAATTTCTACATCGTGTATCTAAGTCGTGAAAACAATAAAGAGTTTGTTACTTACTTAGAATTTTGTCATAATTTCTTGAACGAAATGTCTTTGTTTGTCCAGCAGGTGAATTCAAGAAAGAATTTGCTACTTACTTACAATTTTTTCATAATTTCTTTTATGAAATTTCTGTATTGTGTATCCAAGAGGTGACTTCAAAGAGTTTGTTACTTGCTTACAAATTTTCATAATTTATTGAATGAAATTTCCGTATTGTATATCCAAGAGGTGAAAACAATAAAGAGTTTGTTACTTACTTGCGATTTTTTCATAATTTATTGAATGAAGTATCTGTACTGTATATCCAAGAGGTGAAATCAATAAAGAGTTTGTTACTTACTGACAAATATTTTCATAATTTCTTGAATGAAATTTCCGTATTGTGTATCCAAGAGTTGACTTCAAGAAAGAAATTGTTACTTACTGAGAATTTTTTCATAATTTCTTGAATTAAATTTCTACATCGTGTATCTAAGTCGTGAAAACAATAAAGAGTTTGTTACTTACTTAGAATTTAGTCATAATTTCTTGAACGAAATGTCTTTTTGTTTATCCAGCAGGTGAATTCAAGAAAGAATTTGCTACTTACTTACAATTTTTTCATAATTTCTTTTATGAAATTTCTGTATTGTGTATCCAAGAGGTGACTTCAAGAAAGAATTTGTTACTTACTTACTTTCAATTTTTTCATAGTTTCTTAAATGAAGTTTCTGTATTGTGTATCCAAGAGGTGACTTCAGGAAAGAGTTTGTTACTTGCTTACAATTTTTTCATAATTTCTTAAATGAAATTTCTGCATTGTGTATCCAAGAGGTAACTTCAAGAAAGAGTTTGTTACTTACTTAGAATTTTGTCATAATTTTTTGAACGAAATGTCTTTTTGTTTATCCAGCAGGTGAATTCAAGAAAGAATTTGCTACTTACTTACAATTTTTTCATAATTTCTTTAATGAAATTTCTGCATTGTGTATCCAAGAGGTGACTTCAAGAAAGAATTTGATACTTACTTATTTACAATTTTTTGATAGTTTCTTAAATGAAGTTTCTGCATTGTGTATCCAAGATGTGACTTCAGGAAAGAGTTTGTTACTTGCTTACAATTTTTTCATAATTTATTGAATAAAATATCCGCATTGTATACCCAAGAGGTGAAAACAATAAAGAGTTTGTTACTTACTTGCGATTTTTTCATAATTTATTGAATGAAGTATCTGTACTGTATATCCAAGAGGTGAAATCAATAAAGAGTTTGTTACTTACTTACAAATATTTTCATAATTTCTTGAATGAAATTTCCGTATTGTGTATCCAAGAGTTGACTTCAAGAAAGAAATTGTTACTTACTGAGGATTTTTTCATAATTTCTTGTATTAAATTTCTACATCGTGTATCTAAGTCGTGAAAACAATAAAGAGTTTGTTACTTACTTAGAATTTTGTCATAATTTCTTGAACGAAATGTCTTTTTGTTTATCCAGCAGGTGAATTCAAGAAAGAATTTGCTACTTACTTACAATTTTTTCATAGTTTCTTTAATGAAATTTCTCTATTGTGTATCCAAGAAGTGACTTCAAGAAAGAATTTGTTACTTACTTACTTACAATTTTTTTTTCATAGTTTCTTAAATGAAGTTTCTGCATTGTGTATCCAAGAGGTGACTTTAGGAAAGAGTTTGTTACTTGCTTACAATTTTTTCATAATTTCTTAAATGAAATTTCTGCATTGTGTATCCAAGAGGTAACTTCAAGAAAGAGTTTGTTACTTACTTAGAATTTTGTCATAATTTCTTGAACGAAATGTCTTTTTGTTTATCCAGCAGGTGAATTCAAGAAAGAATTTGCTACTTACTTACAATTTTTTCATAATTTCTTTAATGAAATTTCTGCATTGTGTATCCAAGAGGTGACTTCAAGAAAGAATTTGTTACTTACTTATTTACAGTTTTTTCATAGTTTCTTAAATGAAGTTTCTGCATTGTGTATCCAAGATGTGACTTCAGGAAAGAGTTTGTTACTTGCTTACAATTTTTTCATAATTTATTGAATGAAATATCCGCATTCTCAAATAATGAACTCCAGGAAACAAACACCAACGAAAATCTAAAAAACCTAGGTCTGAAAACCCTAAACAGGTAATTAACTATTCTAATTCATGATTTCAGGCACGTAAAACCATAAAATACTAAAGTTAACTTCTCAAATAATAAACCCCAGGAGTCAAACATCCACGAAAATCTAAAAAACCTAGGTCTGAAAACCCTAAACAGCTAATTAAATATTCTAATTCATGATTTCAGGCACGTAAAACCACAAAATACTAAAGTTAACTTCTCAAATAATAAACCCCAGGAGTCAAACACACACGAAAACCTAAAAAACCTAGGTCTGAAAATCCCCAAACAGCCAATTAAATATTCTAATTCATGATTTCAGGCACGTCAAATACGAAATACTAAAGTTAACTTCTCAAATAATAAATCCCAGGAACCTAACGCCCACGAAAATCTAAAAAAACTAGGTCTGAAAACCCAAACAGCTAATTAACTATTGTAATTCATGATTTCATGCACGTAAAACCACAAAATACTAGAGTTAACTTCTCAAATAATAAACCCCAGGAGTCAAACACACACGAAAATCTAAAAAACCTAGGTCTGAAAATCCCCAAACAGCCAATTAAATATTCTAATTCATGATTTCAGGCAAGTCAAACTATGAAATACTAAAGTTAACTTCTCAAATAATAAATCCCAGGAACCTAACACCCACGAAAATCTAAAAAACTAGGTCTGAAAACCCAAACAGCTAATTAACTATTCTAATTCATGATTTCAGGCACGTCAAATCACGGAATACTAAAGTTAACTTCTCAAATAATAAACCCCGGGAACCAAACACCCACGAAAATCTAAAAAACGTAGGTCTGAAAACCCAACTTGGACTTGCAAACACCAACCCGGACATAAAAACAAAAAGAATCAGACATGTAAACAGAGAAAGACAGGCACTTTAGACATTCAAACCAACAAAGACAAATTCTTCGACTTGCAAACATCAGCCCAGGCCTTCCCCTTGAGGTAGATCCCGTTTATTTTCGATTCTGAGTATTTTGGGTTTTCCCTCCAAAATTAAAACCCCCCTCCCCTGCCCTCAGAAATGGGGGAACGAAGGGCCTCTGAGCCTTCCCCTTGAGGCAGATCCCGTTTATTTTCGATTCTGAGTATTTTTGGTTTTCCCTCCAAAATTGACCCCTCCCCTCCCCTGCCCTCAGAAATGGGGGAACGAAGGACCTCTGAGCTTTGCCCATGAGACAGACCCTGTTTATTTTCGATTCTGAGTATTTTTGGTTTTCCCTCTGAAATTGACTCCCCCTCTCCCTCCCCTGCCTTCAGAAATGTGGGAACGAAGGGCCTCTGAGCCTTCCCCTTGATGCAGATCTCGTTTATTTTCGATTCTGAGTATTTTTGGTTTTCCCTCCAAAATTGACCTCCCCCTCCCCTGCCCTCAGAAATGTGGGAACGAAGGGCCTCTGAGTCTTCCCCTTGAGGCAGATCTCATTTATTTTCGATTCTGAGTATTTTTGGTTTTCCCTCCAAAATTGACCCCCTCCCTCTCCTGCCCCTCAGAAATGGAGGAACGAAGGACCTCTGAGCTTTGCCCATGAGACAGATCCTGTTTATTTTCGATTCTGAGTATTCTTGGTTTTCCCTCTGAAATTGACTCCCCCTTCCCCCCCCCCCCTGCCCTCAGAAATGGGTGAACGAAGGGCCTCTGAGCCTTCTCCTTGAGGCAGATCCTGTTTATTTTCGATTCTGAGTATTTTTGGTTTTCCCTCCAAAATTGACTCCCCCTCCCCCCTGCCCTCAGAAATGGAGGAACGAAGGGCCTCTGAGCCTTCCCCTTGAGGCAGATCCCGTTTATTTTCGATTCTGAGTATTTTTGGTTTTCCCTCCAAAATTGACTCCCCCTCTCCCCTGCCCTCAGAAATGGAGGAAGGAGAGGCCTCTGAGCCTTGCCCTTGAGGCAGATCCCATTTATTTTCGATTCTGAGCATTTTTGGTTTTCCCTCCAAAATTGACCCTCCCCCCTCCCCTGCCCTCAGAAATTGAGGAACGAAGGGCCTCTGAGCCTTCCCCTTGAGGCAGATCCCATTTATTTTCGATTCTGAGTATTTTTGATTTTCCCTCCAAAATTGACACATCGGAGAGGTAAAGCTAGGTCAACTCACAATGTCATTCTATCGTCGTTAGCCATTTTCATTAGACTGATGTTGTTTCAAATTTATAACAAATTACCTGAGTTAACAACCCCTTCGGGCTTACCTTAACTGTTAATCAGTTTAATCCTTTTTTTTTCTCCACCGTCATACAATCCAATCACTAATTAGAATCATTCACACTCCTATTATTCAAAACATTAATTAATATCGTTCATAGTGTCCAATTTGCGAATTCCTTATCCCTTTTTGCAAAAATGTCAAATACTCACTCTCTTTGAAAAGGTGTAATGCCCTCGACTTATTGCTGTAACGGGGAAAAAATGACCATAGGAATTTACATCTTTGGGAGGCTCGTAATTAACCCAAACCGAATTTTTAACATTATCCACCATCGGTGTCCTCACTGAATACAAAACCCCTTTTTTATTTGGTTTCTTTACCCCATCTACAAATTCTGTGTCATACTGGAGAACAACCACCCCCAACCCAAGATTTTCATTTGCTTTTTCAAATACGGTTATCTCTTTCAAGGACACCGGGTACTTCCCCTCTAAACAATCAAAATTTACTTTAGGGAAATTTTCTCCACCGTTACGAGCAAGGCTGTCGAGATTTTTCATTGTTGAATCTTTTTTTAATGTTTTATGGGCTGCTGCTAAAAATGCGTATTTAAAGCATTGCAGCCCAGTTTCAAAATTGAAACCCTGAACCCCTCCTGTAGCCGACAAATCTGGGTGGCATTTTATTCGTCGACTACCCGCCCCTCTTAAAATAAAGTTTTTTTTTAAATCTACTGAGATTCAGATCCATGTATTCAATGTATAAAATTGTGGACCCACTTCCCCTCTCATTAAACGTGTCCAAAGTCGAAATTAGTTTATTTACCCAGTTAAAAAAGTTGCTCTCAAATTTGTTTAGACCAGGGTAAAAAGTTTGATTGCCAGTTGAAAAATGAAAATAAAAAATTTTCCCAGATGTTCCCTTTTGTAAATAAACTTTTTGATTAACTGATGCTTTAACTCCCCCTTGACCCCCCACCCCCCATTTCTGAATCTGAATCTCAATTTGCGCTCGAATTCTGTCGATGTAGCTATGGAGAACATTCACAGGGTCAGTTAAAATAAAAATGACCATAGGAATTTACATCTTTGGGAGGCTCATAAATAACCCATACCCAATTTTTAACATTTTCCACCATCGGTGTCCTCACTGAATACAAAACCCCTTTTTTATTTGGTTTTTTCCCCCATCTACAAATTCAGTGTCATACTGGAGAACAACCACCCCCACCCCAAGATTATCATTTGCTTTCTCGAATATGCTTATTTCTTTCAAGGACACCGGTTATTTTCCTTCTAAACAATCAAAATTTACTCTATGGAAATTTTCACCACCGTTACGAGCAAGTCCGTCGAGATTTTTCATTGTTGAATTTTTTTTAATGTTTTATGTGCTGCTGCTAAAAATGCATATTTAAAGCATTGCAGCCCCGTGTCAAAATTGAAACCTTGAACTCCTCCTGTAACCGACAAATCTGGGCGGCATTTTATTTTGTTACCCCGCCCTCCCCTTAAAATAAAGTTTTTTTTAAATCTACTGAGATTCAGATCCATGTGTTCAATGTATAAAATGGTGGACCCACTTCGCCTCTCATTAAACGTGTCCAAAGTTGATATCAATTTATTTACCCAGTTGAAAAAGTTGTCTTCAAATTCATTTAGACCTGGGTAAAAAGTCTGGTTCCCAGTTGAAAAATGAAAATAAAAAATATCCCCGGATGTTCCCTTTTGTAAATAAACTTTTTGATTTAGTGATGCTTTAATCCCCCCTTGACCCTCCCGTTTCTGAATCTGAATCTCAATTTGTGCTCAAATTCTGTCGATATAGCTATGGAGAACATTCACGGGGTCTGTTAAAATAATGCCCTTGTCAACCGCGTTTTCCTCGGGGGGATTAAAATCTACCCTGTATGTTTGTAAGTGACCTAGAGCAGATTCTAACAAATAAAATTCACGTAATTCCGGGGACGTGGCACTATTTTCATGTCCTGCACCTATTTGTACAGGACCCAATTCACTAATTATAAAACTATCGTCGAAAATGTCCCCGGAAAAAATTAGGTCCAACAATTTGCATAAGACTGTCCATTTCTTCAGCTGTAAATTGAAAATCCAGGGGGATACCAAATAACGTACCTTCACTAACATCATCATCATCCGGCGAGAGGGGACAATTACCCATGATACTTTGAATTCCCGGGCCAGGGAAGGCAGAAGTTTTCACAGCTTCCCCCTGAAACTAGAAAATGAATGGATTAAGTTTTTTTCTTTGACGAAAGTTTTATCACAATTATAACACACTTTTTTTTTATCAAACAATTTAATTGGATTCGAATTTATCAAACAAATACATAATAAATTACAAATTTTTGCTTATAGTATTATTTACAAAACAATGCATAATAAATTACAAATTTTGTTAATAACACACATACACACGCACACACACGCACACACACACGCACACACACACACACACACACACACTCACACACACACACACACACACACACACACACACACACACACACACACACACACACACACACACACACACACACACACACACACACACACACACACACACGCACACACACACACGCTGAAATATTCTTAAAGGTTGAAATTGCGTTTCTAACCCCCTAGCCTATATTCCATTAGCCTATAACGTGCTGCGGAAACAGCATCAGATGGAAATGCGCTGTGGAAACAATTTATGGGAGGTCTGAATTTCTACTTCAAAAATTCTTAATTTTCTCATAACTTTTGATGGATTAAGGTAAACGAAATAATTTAAAGATATTCAAAATCAGCATTAAAATACAATTCAGTTGATATGTATAATGAAAAAATTTCAGCGCTCGGATCAAAACATAATAAATAATGATATGGAAATAAATGCCATTCAATCATTACATCGATATTGAATTTACACTGTCTCAATGAATTATCGAGTAGACGCGGCGCATGCACCGCTCACGCACACGCACACACACACACACACACACACACACACACACACACACACACACACACACACACACACACACATACAACAATCATTACGCCGTTATTGAATTTGCAATATTCTTTATACTATCTCAATGAATTATCGAGTAGATGTGGCGCATGCACCGCTCACACACACACACACACACACACACACACACACACACACACACACACACACACACACACACACACACACACACACACACACACACACACACACACACACACACACACATACAACAATCATTACGACGTTATCGAATTATCAGGTATACAGAAAAATAAGGGGCGCATGCACCGCACACACACACACCTTCAAATTGACTGGGGGAAAAAAGAATCATTAGCGAGAAATAATATTTGAAAACTCACATTTAAATTTGCAGCTTGCATGTCGAGAGCTGTAGGAGCCACATCATTCTCGCCTTGCATTGGTCGTGAAGGGCCCGGCAATGCTTGATAGGGGGTGACCCCCCGATCTTGACTAGATGAGACTGATGCATTATGAGAATCTATCCTTTCTCTCTTGAATTTTCTGCCAGGTTGCATAGAGATTCGTGCAGAGCTGACACTGGCTTGAGAGGCTCCTGGCTGGTCCTTAGAACTTGTAATGGATTGCCCCTGTAGCTTGCATCAATGTGTTATCACCCCATCTTGGTTTCTTTTCTGGAGGGGAGTAATTGTAAGAATCTTCCTCCACCTTAAAAAGAAGGAAAATTTAGTAAGGAAATAATAAACCCTCTTTTACAGATAAATTGCCCTCTAAAGTTTATTCTGGTGTTTGTAGCACTCTGTGTCTTAGCACTTTAGAAATATTTAAAAAGAAAAGCTTTTAAAGTAAAATTTTGGAAAATTTTTAGTTTGGGGGGAAGGGGGATTTCGAAAAACACCTTCCCCCCATAATATAATTTATGAAAAAGCCCAGCTTTGGAACGAAAATAAGCCATTTCCGTAAAAACTAAACTATAAAGCTTTTTTGACCGTAAACGCTAGTTTTTTGTGAGAAAATTATAGAAAATACATTTCGCTGGGTCAGATGTGAACCTTTGGTTATGAAAAAGCGCAGCTTTGGAACGAAAATAAGCCATCCCCCGTAAAAACTAAACTATAAAGCTTTTTTTACCGTAAACACTAGTTTTTGTGAGAAAATTATACAAAATACATTTCGCTGGGTCAGATGTAAACCTTTGGTTATGAAAAAGTGCAGCTTTGGAACGAAAATAAGCCAGCCCCGTAAAAACTAAACTATAAAGCTTTTTTGACCGTAAACACTAGTTTTTGTAAGAAAATTATAGAAAATATATTTCTTTGGGTCAAATGTGAACCTTTGGTTATGAAAAAGCGCAGCTTTGGAACGAAATAAGCCATTTCCGTAAAACTAAACTATGAAGCTTTTTTGAACGTAAACACTAGTTTTTGTAAGAACACTTCTCTGTTTCAGCTGTGTACATTTTCACTTTTTCTGATTCAAATGTGTATCTTCAGTCAGAAAAGCATAGTTTCGATTCAAAAATGAGCCATTTCCATAGCAATAGCTCTTAATAGAACTGTTTAAGTATGAACTCCAATTTTTTCCAACGAGACTATGCAACTCAACCACATTTAACTAAACCCCGTGTAACTGAATCCGCATGTAACCGAACCCCCGTGCAACTGAACCCTCATGCAACTCAACCCCGTGCAACTCAAGCCCTGAAAAAGCCAAGCTTTGGAACGAAAATATGCCATTTCCGTGAAAACTAAACTATAAAGCTTTTTTGACCGTAAACACTAGTTTTTGTAAGGAAATTATAGAAAATACATTTCTTTGGGTCAAATGTGAACCTTTGGTTATGAAAAAGCCCAGCTTTGGAACGAAAATAATCCATTTCCGTAAAAACTAAACTATAAAGCTTTTTTGAACGTAAACACTAGTTATTGTAAGAAAATTATAGAAAATACATTTCGCTGGGTCAGATGTGAACCTTTGGTTATGAAAAAGCGCAGCTTTGGAACGAAAATAAGCCATTTCCGTAAAAACTAAACTATAAAGTATTTTTGAATGTAAACACTAGTTATTGTAAGAAAATTATAGAAAATACATTTCTTTGGGTCAAATGTGAACCTTTGGTTATGAAAAAAGCCAAGCTTTGGAACGAAATAAGCTATTTTAAAATGTATAAGAATTATTTATTTAACAGAAATCCACGCTTTTTGAATGGCCAAAGCGTTTAGAATTACACAAATCCTTGTCTTAATCATCAACCTTTTGTTTTCATAACTCAGATAAGACACGTTTAAACTCTGACTTCAAAAGGGACTCTCCGTAATTATAAACACATGTGGTTTTTAGACTGGAAAAAAGATTTTCTGATAATTGGGAAAAAGGGGCATTTTTTGAACGAAATAATTAAAAGTAAGGGATTATGATCGTAACACAGCAGTGGATGAGAGAGTTTTTGTTTTACATAATAGAAAAAAGCATACTTAGCGTTTTCTATCGAATATACTCATTATATTCTTAAGGTTTTGTATTGTTGGAGGGGAGGGGGGCTAAGTCCCCCTGAAATTTGAATTTACTAGTAAAACAATTTTTTTTGGAAATAAAGAATGAAAGTGTACTCACATTGAAAATAGAAATATCCATTGTTTCAGAGTTAATAAAATCCAGTGTACTATGCTCGATATGCTAATACATAATGAAAATTAAATTCCAAAGCATGAACATTTTATACGGGGTTTCAATGACGAATTGTTAAGCAGTTCTCTGATTGGCTGCCTAAAAAACAGGTGTCAGCTCGAAAAAAAAACATTCTGGTTGAAAAACTTGGAGTTGAAACAAATTTGTGCGGGGAATCCCCCGTTCGTACCGCTATCTTTTTTGCAATGTTTAGGAACAGGCGGGGAATCCCCACTCGTTTGGAATGGTACCAACAGGACATAAGCAAATAGCACATAGTTTCATAACGTGTTTAATCAAGTGTAGAGGTCCCATAAAATAACAATGGAAGGAACATAGCGCTATAGAATAGCATGGAAGGAGACATAAACCCTTAGAATAACATGGGAGGGAACATAAACCCTTAGAATAGCATGGGAGGGAACATAAGCCCTTGTAATAACATAGGAAGGAACATAAGCTCCTAGAATAGCATGGGAGGGAACATAATCCACCCAAATCCATAAGTACGTGCTTTGGAAAGGTACCAAGGAACATAAGGCAAGCAAATAACACAGGAAGGAACATAAGGCAAGCAAATAACATGGAAATTCCTACACAGGCAAGCAAAGTATAAGTTAGATTACTACTATTATTAACTACCAGATTTTAAACGTTTTCTGATCGTTGTTTGCTTGCATAAAATGAGTCAAATACCTATTCTTGACCCTTCTGATAGTGGGTATAATAAAGCAATTACTCGCTTATTTTTGAGGGAAGTTAAAAGTAAAGGCATTAATGTCCCGGAAAATTTTGATTCTGAAAGTGAAGACTATGAGCCTGGTCTAGTTGTAAAATTTTTAATGGAAGTTTTAAACCTTTTGGCGAAACAAAAAACCGATAATGAGGGAGGGACTTCTGGGCAGGGTGCAATAAATGGATTATTGAGAGATGAGGGTCATGTTTACATTGAAGGATGGGGTGTAATTGGACCTATTATGGACCCCTTAGCAAATATTCCAGTTTTAGACAATCCAAAGTTTATTAAGCCATTTTTCAGCCAATTGAAAAGGGTGAAAGCGTTGATCAATTGGTCTGATATTCAAATGATCAATGCAATTCCGTTGAGGGTCAGAGGGCCGTTGTTGAATTTTTTTGAGGACAGGGACTTAATGAATATTGTAAGTCTAGAAGAATTGGAAAGAGAATTAACCGAGGCGTATTTGCCGGGAAAACCGCTGGGAAAAAATTTAAGGAATTAGCTGAGCTCAAGCAGTCAGCTAATGAAACAGTATATCAGTTTTATATGAGAGTTGAGAGTGCAGCGAAAGCTTACAGGTTTGAATTTGGAACTCCACCTGTTTTTCCCGAAGGGATAGCTTTGCATTGTTTTGTTGAGGGCTCAAGGGTGAATATAAAGAGGTATCTATTAGAACATGAGGAGGAGTATAGTACTTTGAAAGAAGCGTATAAGGTTGCAAAACGTTATGAATCCATAGAAAATGCAGTTTTAGAAGAGAAACAGGAATTTTTATCGGCGGCCGTAGGGTGTGGCATGAGAATGATAGGGCAAGATGAGGAACTCCGTCGAGGCTGGCACGACGTAAAACGAGGTCAGGGAATAAGAGGTAGGTCATTTGGTAGGAGATACAGAGTTAGAGGAAGAGGTCAGGATAGAAGTTATAGTGTAGATAGTGGAAATGAAGGATTTAGTTACATGTCCCAGGGAAGTAGTAGTAATATTCTCGCGAATATTACTACCAGAGAGTGCTACATATGTCATAGTACAAGTCATCTAAAGATAGATTGCCCAAATATTATCTGCAATAACTGTAAGAAAAAGAGGGCAAGAGGGCAAGTTTTGTTCAAAACAATCAAGGGAAGTGCAGTATAGAGATAGAGCCTACTGTTTTGTATGTGGGAGTAAGGAACACAAAGCCTATGATTGTCCTAACCGATACAGGGATCAGGACAGGGCTCAGGGAGAAGGCTCTACATGTATAAATCAGGAAAACTAGAAATCTAGATAGTAAAAGAGAAGTTGGTATCTGATGTATTTGAAAATTCTCCTCATTGTGAATATTTTTGTTACATGGGCTTGAAATAGATTATCTCGGATTAGAATTACCAGAGTTAGCTCGGTTTGAGAGAAGAGAACCTGAGTTAAAGAGAGTCATTGAGTATCTTGAGTCAAAGAATTGGGGTGATAATTCTTTGAATGACATTCACGTTGGGATACGTGGTGCTGGAACTGGTGAAGGGGCGGACGTAAGTCGACCGAGGGACCAGCTTCCATGTTATAAGAAGGAACCTGGAAGGAGTGTAGTTCAGGGGATCCTGGACCAGGAAGGCCTGGACTTGGCGCGGAATGGGGTAGGCGGTGGATCACCGAGCCTCAGAAATCCTGCAGGTAGCGCGCCTAGTGAGAGAGATGCAAATTTGCCGAGAGAGAGTAATGCAAATTTGGGCGACAAAGAGAATATTTCATGTGTGAGAGAGATGCAAATTTGCCGAGAGAGAGTAATGCAAATTTGGGCGACAAAGAGAATATTTCATATGTGAAGAGAGATGACGTCATGTGTTCAAAAAGAGAGAGAGACTTACCGTTGTGGTTGGTTCGAATTTTTGACAGTTTATTTATGAAGGATGATGTTCTTTATTGCTATCCGGTAGGAGGCGTTGGCAATGAAAAAGGGTACCCAAGAACATCTAGAATTGTCTTGCCAAGCATCCTAATAGATTCCGCAATAAAGCTATCACATGATCATTTACTTATTGGTGGACACGTGTCAGCTGAGAAGACATTAGAGCGAGTTAGTCGAATTATCGTTTTTGATAAAAATAAATTTGAAAGTCAGAGAATTTTGCGAGAATTATAACGTGTGTCTGTGTAAAAACAAGCTTCATCGAACAGTAAAACCAACTTTAGGTCAGAAGGAAGATCCGAGGTACCCCTTTTGAATCTTTTCGTTGGATTCTGCAGGTCCAATGGGAGGTACGTTTGGTGGGCCTACAGGGGAAGGGTATATTTGGAAGTTGATTTTGGGATTTGCTGAAAGCTCATCAGCTGACAGTTAGAAAAAAAGCAAAAAAAAAAAACAAAAAACAATTGAATTGAAAAATAAAAGAAAGGATAAACGCCTTGACTTTGTTCCTTGGAATATTTTAAAATCTTCATTTGTTTTTTTAAATACGTGAATGGTTGTCTTCATTGACTGGCATTTATTGTAATGGTATTTTTTTTTTCTTTAAAGTCTATTTACTTGTTTAATCTGTACTGTGTATTTATTAATTAGGTGTAGGGAATGCGAGTTTTATGCGAACAAGATTGCAAGCGTGACTCAAGACAGTGCCACTTTATCTAAATAGCCTTATGAAAATTTTAACTCTAGAAATGTGAAAGAGATAAGTGATCGAAAATTCACATTTGGAACCATGAGAGAACTACAAGAAAACAGTTTGAAACCATCTAGAGTTGGGTCACTCCTTCGAGACCCTGTTAAGTGATTCTGAATAATATAGAACTGTCTGTGCATAGTTTTTTTTTTCTCCTTTTAGTTGGTTTTTATGTTGGTGTTGGGTGGCTCAAACAAGGAAGCTCATTGTGTTTGGAAAATTATTTTTGGTACAAATAATTTCAAAAAGGGGGGGGGGAATCTGTAAACTTTTAGGAATCAGCAAATATTCAGAATTAATATAGTTATCAAGGAAATGGGATTTGACTAGGAAATGGATTTTTGACAGAATATTCAGAATTAATATAGTTATCAAGGAAATGGGATTTGACTAGGAAGTGGACTTTTGATAAAGTAATATTCGGAATTTTAATTATGGGTTTTGACCCGGAAAGGCCCACTTCCAAAGTTTACAGATATGGGGTTTTTGATTTGTTGATTTGTAATTCAACGGACCTTGGAAGTGATTATATATTGAATTTCTGAAGCGTTCAGAGTTAGTTCCTCTCTTGTCTTGAGTTAGTTCCTCTCTTGTCTTGATGCAGTCAAGCTCTTGTATATTATTTGCTGAAATGATTTTTTTTAGGTAGGGCTATGTAATAGCTTTAATCTTTAAAACTTTAGCTCTAATCTTTTTAAAACTAACGAGTCAACTTGGGATATCATAGAAAAACATTTGTATCAAGATAAAACATTCAGCAAAAAAAAAATTGTGAAATGCAAGAACTTTTAGCAAAAAACTTGTAAAGCACAAAAACCTTCTCACAAAAAATTTTGAAGCAAAAAACGTTAAGCCAAAAAATGGCTACCTTCCTGGAGATGAGGATAAATTAAACTCCAATAGAATCAGAATTTGGTCACATAATTGAAGCTGTGAAAAACATTGTCAATTTTCCACTGGTATAGGTATATGCGGTTCGAAATGTTTTTTATCTAATGTAGAAACACCACAAGCAAACCACATTGTGAGGATTTATTAACTAGGTTGGAATAGATACATCCTGGAAATTCATTTTTTTTTTCTAGCTTAGAAACACGACAAACCAATCCACATAACTGGCTCCTAAATAAATACTGTGAAACGATCCGTATTAAATGACGTTTAGATACACCTATTCAATACCATGGAGAAGCAGATATCCATTGCTTTGTAGATTGATACTTACATATATACTTTAAAGTTGATTGCGAAAGCAAATTTATGGGAATTTCAAAAGATAGCCTGAAAATCGTCGAAAATGTTGCCGGGAACGAAATGGAAACTGAATTATTGGAATCGTCATTGTTGAAAATTCCTCGTTTGAAAGCTTCAACCCCCTATCCTGAACAGCGAGGAAAATACTAAAGTTTACGCTGTGTAAAACTCGTGAACAAACAGGTTTCTTCTTTGGTTTCTTTTTTACTTTCGAAACAAATTTGGGCTATATATTTGCACATTAGGGGAGGTGGGGGGGGGGGGGGTAAAGTATAGTGGGTGTGCATGCAAAATTTATTAGGTATAATTATTGTGCATGCTATGAAGTAAGAATTGTTTTCTAACTTCAAACTGTCCAATTACTTTACTCCCACCCCCTAATGTGCAAATATATAGCCCTAACTAGGCCTATATATTTCCCTTCTATTCTGTCACTTGTCTTTGTCTTGTTTCACGATAAGCTGAAAGAAACTAACGACGAAACCGGTTTGTTCTCCAGTTTTATACAACGTAAACTTGAGTGAGTTACGTAGAATACACAATTATCGGGTAGCACTTCTTTTATCTTTTATTTTTCATTTCTTCATCTTCTTAGTCGCCAGCGGGGCACAAGGACGTCATAGGGAACTGTTAAAGGGCTCATTTGAAAAGAAATTGTTTATCTACAAGAACCATTAGAATAACGCACTTAAATTGTAATGATTGTCTACTTAAATTTAATTAGCTTCTTGATAGCCAACTTTTTAGCTGAATAGGCTTTTCGGAATTCAACCGTGTTCCTCCTTTGCTAGTTAATATGTTTATATGTTAAACATATAAATAAACATAAGTTAATATGTTAATATGTTTTTATCTTGGACAGTCAGTCAAACATTCAGCCACAGCAATTATTCTGAAGCTAACTTCTTTTTTTTAGCATCGTCATTGGGGCGTACATCAACATTACTGCCGGTGAAGGGTTTGGCTTGAAACATTACTGCCGACGAAGGCTTGAAACAACGATATATCGCAGTCATCTTGTCTTTATTGTGAAGCCATGGAACATTCGGAATGTTATGTTTATTCTGTATTTTGTAGTATACACATTCATTGAACGAGTCTATAGGTGAGATGTTTGTGATATGGAGTGCATCCTAGTCATGGAGAGGGAACATGCATTTCTGACCTTGTCACTTTACTCTCCTGAGCAATACTCCTTTATATGATGCAAGTTTGACGCTCTGAAGGCTGTTTTGTGTGACTACTTAAGCTACTCCGTGCACTTGCTCAAGTATATTGACTAAACTGTGATAATTTTACTTTTGTTTATGTAAAGAAAAAGGTAAAGAATACGACATTAGACTTTACAGTCCCTACCGGCGGTGCTGATCTCCGTTTCTTAGCCCTTCAGCCAGGAAGTGCAATGGGGGGTTGAACTATAAGTTCGAGTTCTGATGTGTATATAGATTAACTTGCAGCGAGGTTTACCTTTCATTTGTTCTCAAAATCCGCACCCTTTTTTGGGTTTAAACATATTATTTTACTAGGTGCTCTTCTATAATGGAAACGGATATTTCTATACACGAGTTAGCAATTAGAAAAGGAGTGATGCAATATGGCACATATGTTAGAGCTTTGTTTAATGTGATAAGTTTTAAGCGCTTAATTTTCTCTTCTTTAAACTTGAATTATTTGTCAATGCATATGTTATCGTAGGG
This sequence comes from Artemia sinica, assembly GCA_027921565.1. Classification (NCBI taxonomy): domain Eukaryota; kingdom Metazoa; phylum Arthropoda; class Branchiopoda; order Anostraca; family Artemiidae; genus Artemia; species Artemia sinica. The sequence goes on along the minus strand of CM051261.1, from coordinate 31,110,366 downwards.
CCCTTCGACAAGTGGCTGGGGGTGGGGGTGCGGGGAGTTGGGGGGGGGGGGTATATAGCCCAGTTCTAGTGCATTAAACGTACTCTTATATACTGTATATGGAAGGTCAAACTGGAGATGCTACAGATACCAGGACGAAACCCGCCAGACTGGTTGTTTCAATAGACCGCTATTAAGAATTGGAATGCAAAGAGTAATTTTAATTGCGTTTACGGTATTTAAACTTTTGTTTTTTGGGGTTTAGAGGGGGGAGGTACCTAGGTTAGGTTACGTATTTAATATATGGAATGCTTTACCCCCCCCCCTAATTTGCAAACATAAAGCCCAAATTTGTTTCTAAATTATTATATATTCATCCTATTTTATTTTATTTCATTAGCATTAACCAAACTTTACTTCTTTAGCAGTATATAAAAGAGTATGTTTAATGCACCAATACATATAGCCCTTTGGAATTACTCAAAATCTAGCTTTGACTACTGTGTAATGTGACTATCATTTTCAAAACAGTATTTCTTCTAAAGTTCAATCTTAAATAGTTATCTCCTGTTTCTTATGCTTTGAGGAAAATCATAGAAGTGTATCGGATGTCAAAGCCTTCCGATTTTTTTATTTTATCCCTCTCCCCCCCCTCTCTATCCTCCTCTCTTTCTTTCGAGATTGTCCTATATTTCGCTAAACGAGCTCGGTAAAAATGTTTTGTTTTCTTGCTTTTGTAATTCGAAAATTTTGTTAATAAGAACGGTTTTTTTTTTTTTGTTTTGTTTTGATTCAGAGATCGATTTATTATGTACTTTTTTGTTTTTGTTTTGTGTACAGTTGACATAAGAGACCGTGCTAAGAAGATAAAGTTTTCGTAATTCCTGTGAAGAGGAGTTTTGGTCGACGTTGGCAAAAACAGATTTATAAGAAATGGCGGGTTTCTTTTAGTTTGGAAAAAGCATCATCCATGCACGGCCTTATCTGTTACTTTACACCTTTATTTGATTGTTCACAAACACTCGTCTTTGCGGTACTATGCGGTACTGTATGTGTTATACGGTACTGTACGTGTTATACGGTACTGCCGGTTTGGCTGAAGACTGCCGGTTTAGACTCTTTGTTTTCCTTAGTTTTCCTAGTTCATTGATCTTTGCTACTTAAGTGCCAAGTAGTTAACATTTTTTTTTTTAATTGTTATAAGTAGAATTATAACAGTAGAAAACTGTTATAAGTAGTTTTTATACCTATTTGGAAGAAAAATTTTCATATATGAATCTGTTTTCATTAGCCTCCTATTTATTTTTATACGTCAGGTCCAAGACTGTTCAACACGTCTACTTTTCTCAGAAATTTCCTAATGCACAAGATTGTGCCATATCAGTAGTGTGGCTGAGCTGAAAGTTTTTCATGCGAAATGGAACATACTTTTTTTTATAAACACATTTTAAGCATAAATGTGAAATGCACCAAAAAAGAAATATTAGCAAAAGTATAGTATTTGGTATTTTAGTTAAAGATTTTCTTAAGATTCTATGAATATCGAGTTCTTCCATTTCTTCTTTGCGTAGCTTTAGGGTTTAGTTTGTCTGGACTTACAACAAAATTTCATAGCCACTTGATCAGAAATCTCTGATAGAACGCAAATTCCTTTGCCGAAACTTCATACAAGTGGTAGGTTAATGAGCACGTTGTTTTGTTTTCTCTGAAATTTCTCCTAGAACAGTACGGCTCTTAATACAGCGTAATATATGTAAAGTGTCCTATTAATGTGTCAACTTTTTTTTAATATTATCTGCAGAGAAGAAAAAAATGAAGAGAAGATGGCTGATGACTATGAACGACCGTCGAGAACGTTGAGAACGATCAATGCGGCCTGTGGCCTGAATTAGAACAAAATATTTTGACAAATTAAACTTCGCTTACTGGGCTGGCAATTTAAACTTCAATTTGGCAATGTGACATTAAACTTCGTTTTGCTTGAACGGCAATTTGAGCCCCACAAAAACCCCTGCTTTAAAGGATTTGCGTTTGAAATCCCAGTGTGGGACTGCTAAGTTTAGGTCTAAGGCCCGAGATGATAGGCTATGAAAGGAGCACTAGCCAACTTTGAAATTTTGCAAAGCTTTCCTATGACCCAATTTTTTTCTAATGCATCTAGCTCTGGAGATTCTGGAAAAACTGGATTGTTTTCGGGATATCAACAATAACCGTATACACAACTTAGTTTCTTAATGAATGTACTAGTGACACGAAGTGGGCTATTTTACTCATTTCCATGGAATTCAACTCTAACCGGTTTGAAACACAGCTTCATTTTGTATACCCTTTGATAATTCGCTGGCGAGACTGCAGCATGAAAGAAAATCAACTTCATTTGTTGAATATTATAAAGAAATGCAAGAAGCAGAAAAGAGTGGCCTACGCAGGAGGCCAAAGCCAAAAGCTTTGGCTGGAATATGCTAATATAGTAGCTTTGACGAAGATTAAACTTACCAAGTTGGGCTTTCGACAAAGGTGATTGTTTCATCGGTGGGAACCTGACGTGTTTATGAGAAGCAGAGAGAGATTTTTGATGGAAAATATTAGCCCCCCCCCCCTGTGTTTAATATGTGTAAAAATGACAGTTTTGTAAATAGTTGTTTGTCACTTCAAGACCAATGATATATCTATAAAAGAAAAGCGTATACAAAACTTAAGTCCATTCTTAAGTTTTTAATATTCGGTCTTATTTCGTCGTCAGGGTCGTATCCAAGATTTTTTTTTTTCGGAGGGAGGGGTTACAAGAAATTTAAAAAACGGATCAAAAATTTATTTATATTCCTTTTTGTCACCTTTTTACGAGTTGAACGAAGAGTTGAGGGAGGGGTTTCAAACCCCCTGCCTCCCCCCTGGATACGGCTTTGTTCATCGTAAGAGGGATTTCTTCGGTATTTTCCGTTGGATTTCAACTGTCCAGCCCATTGGCTAAGTCTTTAAATTTCTTACTTAAACCCACATTTACTGGAATCTTTAAAGGTCTAAATCCTATGTCTAATGACAAACTGATTCATAGGGTTCCAGTTTCATGGCTTATGCAAGTATTAATAACACATGTAGCGTATTTTAGTTACATTCTTTGCTTAAAATCAAATCTAGCGTCCAAAATTGTAATAGCAAACTTACACTTTTTCAATACTTTCTTTCCAAGTATTTGCCTCTTAAATTTTCACTCTCAGATTTATAATTGAGAAATACCTGAGTCATCAAATCCCTTTAGTCCTTAGTTTTTTTTTGTTTTTTTTATTATTATTTGCAAGCTTTTGATTTGGCTGATAGAAGAGCTTTAGCGAAGGTCCTTTCCTTGTATGGTAGGTACTTATCTGTTATAGTATGTTAAGTTCTTCCTCTAAACAAAACCTGTTTCTCTGACTCATCCTAATGAAATACGACAAAATATGATGAAAGTATAATAATCTAGAAACAAATTTGGGCTATATGTTTGCAAATTAAGGGGAGGCGTAAGATATACAGGGTCTGCATGCAAAACGTGATAGGTACAATTATTCTGCATATTATGAAGTAAGAATTGTTTTCCTTCTTCACACTGTCCAATTACTTTACCCCCATCCTCCATAATGCGCAAATATATAGCCCAAAATACATATTTCCCATCTGCTTGGTCATGCCTTGTTTCACGCTAAGCTGAAAGAAACTAACGAAGAAACGGGTTCTAGAGTGTGGCAATGGATGAAGAACTTAGCATAGGCGCTATAACAGAGAAATATACGGTATACCAGATAAATGCTGTACCGTAAGCAATATGTAATATAAAATTGTTTCCAAATGCTTCAAGATAAAATAAAATTATTTCGTTCTAAATATACTTCCAATGTAAATTAAACTCCCTCCTAATTGAGTTTAAATCCCATTTCAAACTTGAGTCTAAATTCTAAATCAACGAAATAAAAACCACATTTTATGCTCAGCCAAAACATCCCTTTAAAGTACAAAAAAAACGGATGATCAGATTCGCAAAGAACTTGATACTTGATAAATTCCAGAATACTTTGTAATGCTTCGCATGTATTCCACACTTTTTGTCTTACTAACCGACAGATGTGAAATGTGGAAAAAGCTACCGACCGGATGACGGTATTAATTAAAGAAGATAGTTTGAATTTCGCAAAATACTTGACAAAAAATCGCAAGACAATGTTTTATACAAAGTAGATTTAAGTAACATAGAAAGTTTCATGTTAACACAGGAATGTGAAAAGTTTAATGACCAAAATATTAAAGGTAAAATTATTGGACGCGCAGTTAGCATAACGAATTTAGTTTGTCAAAATAATGACAAAGTGGCGGGCCCCTCCACAGGATTTGGGCCAATCATGAATAGTTCTTTGTGCGCAGAATCAAAACTATGTTTTAAAGTGTTGTAAAAGTGTTTTTCGAGGATTATTATGGGGCATTAAGCATTGAGAACCAGGCATTAAGCATTAAAACATGAGCATTATAAGATTGATGATTTGAAGTTCGCTGCTGTACAACTAATTATGTAAGTTCAATAAATCTATTACTTTTCTATTTGTGTTGTTTTATTTTATATGCCTGTATCTAGCCTCCAAGAGTAGTCAACTAGTTCAATTGTTCTCAAATTGGTAACGCTCCCAAGGTATCTGATAATTTTAAGAAAATTGGTTACACTCCTGGATTGATGGCTCCCCTGCACAATTAGTCACCTCACAAGGAAATTCAAGTTTATTTTTCAATCTATTTTATTCTCTCCTCCATTGCAATCGCCACGGTCCTTAATGCCACAGATGCCACAAAACTTAACGCCACAATTTGCGCGGTCGTAAACTCGGAGGAAAAAACTTGCGAACTAGTTAGGCTACAAACTTCTTAATTTAAATTTAAACCATTCGACAGATACAGACTTATAAAAAAAAAGAAGAGTGTCTAAGCCTATAACCGCTAAGCTATAATAGGGAAACCCTTTTAAAATATTTCATAGGAGATATAGCATTCCCTAAATAGGTTAAGTAAAAGAGATTTGTTCAAGTGTATAATTACGCCAAAAAGATACAAATATTTAAAACGCAGAAATGGCGGAAGAACTAAGTGCATTATTACTTGCGCAAAAATTGGTCGCGAAAGATGTGGAAATAACCAAGTCTATCCCGCAGTATGACGGACAAACAGATGTTGACGAATTTAATATACAATTAGCACAATTTGTAGAATTAACTAAAACTGACCTAAAAACATTAATAAGTATGCTTCTTCTAAGATTAAGAGGGCAGGCTTTAACCTTTATTAAACAAATTGAAAATACTGTGGGAGAAGAACACAACTTACGAATCTCAGTAGAAGCGAAATACGGCAAAGGTTCAGGAGACTTTTATGAAAAAATCATGCTACATGCCTTTTTGCAAGGATTTCCACCAAAATTATATAGAATGGTAGTTTCCAAAAACATCCAAACGTTGGACCTAGCAGTTCAGGAAGCAGGGCGAATGATCGAAATCGATATGATCGTGGCAAATCATAGCAAGACAAAGATAAATAGCCTAGGCGAATCGGGCACAAGCCTAACTTTCAAGGGAAATCGAACTCCTCTAAATTTCTTTTCAAGGGATAATTCCCCAGTGCCGCAAAGAAATAGAACGCAAGAAACCGCTAGGCCGAAAACAGTACGTTTTCAACCTGTCAAACCAATTAGTTATGAAAATAACCCTATAATAAGATGTTATATCTGTAATCGTGTAGGACATATCGCGAAAGAGTGTCGCTCTAAGAATAGAAATGTAACGGCACCAAAAACACCGTCGGTAATACACGATATTTTGGCAACCATTTGTTCAGGAGAACAAATCTTAGCGCCAATGGTGCACAAGGGTACACCCAGGACGCAATATTCCCACAAAACCCTCAAACCCGCACACCAGCACCTCACAATGTGTACCGACAAAACTCGTATAACCCTCCTCTCAGTAGACAAAGTAATTATCGGCCGACGGGAAATGCAAATTTTCCAAGCCGACGGCATTTGCAGTCAGCGCCAGTAGCCGGCACTGACGCAAGAACCCCAAATTATCGTAACAATACATGGCGAAGGCAGACAAATGTAAATCAATTAGATATGCCTATGGAATCTCACGTGCCTGAATCTCTGTTGCAGACGCCGACGTATGAAATAAATCCCCAGGGAAACGTGTCGGGCCCTTCAGAAGAATAAATTGGACCCAGAAGAAGGCCAGAATATTTTACAGGTCCAAACCGATAGTAGTACCGTCCTTTAGTGATAGTAATAACAAGTTACCTATATTTAATGATTTTTGTGTGGCAAATGTTTACTTTAAGGCTTTAGTTGACAGTGGTGCAACGGTTAATATTATAAACTCAGGCGTATTTAATATGTTGCCTCCGCATATCAAGCGACGGAAAAATGTCAATAATCCAAATTTAACTAGTGTAACAGGGCATAAATTGGACGCAAAAGGTTCAATTCGCCTTGATGTGAAAAGGGATAATAGAATTTTCCCGACAAATTTTATAATATGCAACAATTTTCCGTACGAAGCCATTATAGGCGCAAATTTTTTAAGGTCAAATAAAATATTGTTAGACGTAGCGAACGAAAGGCTTGTCTACCCGGCTAAGCCAGGGAAAGGAACCTCTACCTTAAGGAATGTTAACCGAGGTTACGAAGAAAATGTAACAGTAAATAAAATTTCCGGCGGTATAATGTCACAATCTTTTGAACCTCAAGTCTCGCTACGAAGAGGACGTGGCATAACAAGAAATCCATTTTCTTATTCCGAGCGATATCGGAAAAATGAAGTAAATTTAGATAATAAGTGGATTGAATCTACAAAAAGAAAAATAGGAAATATGCGACAGTATAGGTCAAAAGAAATCAAGGAAATAGTGGAATTGTGGAAAAAAGTAGGGAATCCCAATGCAGTTCAGGCGCAGCCAATGTTATTGTCGGATAGTGCCAGTCTAAATTTAATAGATAATGAAAATAAAGAAAATATTATGGATTTGCAATACGGAAAACAAAAATCCCTCCTAGGACAATGCAAAGCATTCAAATATCACAGATGATTGAGTCAGTGGATAGCAAGACCGAAATATGGTTTGCTACCCCGTCAAATGAAATTCCTGAGAATCTGTTATGTGAAGAACAAATTATATCTTACGACAAGGGAGAAAGTTTTGTCTGGGTAACTAATAACCATGAAAATGATACAATCACGATAAAAAAGGGAACATGTTTAGTTCAAATCCATGTTTTATTAGAGAACGACTTAGATAGGTGGGAAAATTCCAAAAGAAATCTAGTTAACGGCATTAAAACCTCAATTAACAAATACCCCCTAACCAAGTCGCAATTTTTAAACAAATTTAATATGGATCATATCACTGACTTGGAACTTAAGAAAAAATTATGCGAGTTATTATGGAATTTTAGAGATGTATTTTCCGCATCTGAAGATGACATAGGACTGATACCGTTTTATGAACATTCAATTTTAACGACCGGCAACCCGTCGCGAAACAACCATATCGTATACCGTATAAGCACAAAGAGTGGTTAAAAAATAAGATTCATGAATTAGAAAAAAATGAGATTATACGCCCCAGTATAAGTCCGTATTCCGCACCAATGATATTAGTCCCAAAAAAGAATGGTGACCTGAGACTAGTAGCAGATTATAGAGCTCTTAACAAGCAAGTAGTAAGTGATAAATTTCCCTTGCCAAGAATAGACGAAATCCTCGACTGTATTTCAAGCAAAAATTAAATTTTTACTTCTTTGGATCTTACTCAAGGCTACCACCAAGTGAAAATAGCCGAAAAGGATGTCTATAAAACTGCGTTTTCGACAGCTGAATGTGGTTCCTACGAATATTTAAGAGTACCTTTTGGACTTAAAACAAGTTCAAGCGCGCTATGTAGACCTTTATTGCATTTATTAAGAGTATTAAAGAATATCATTCATTTTGTTGATGATGTCATATGCGTGGGAGAAAACGATGAACAACACTTAGTAACATCAACTAAAGTATTTGAAAAATTCAGAGAAGGCAATTTGAAATGCCGGCCTGAAAAAGTCAATTTATTACAACCAAAAATTAAATTCTTAGGAGTGGTAGTGACGCAAGGAGAGATATCCCCAGACCCACATAAAATAAAATGCGTCGAAAACCTCAAACCCCCTAGAACCATGAAAGAATTAAGAGGAATTTTAGGCCTTACTGGCTACTTTAGAAAATTTGTGCGAAATTACGCCCAAATTGCGAAACCCCTCACGGAATTAACTAAAGGGAACTCCCAAAATGTTGCATGGTCCCAGGAAGCCCAAACTTCCTTAGACTGTCTCAAAAAGGCACTCACTTCGGATCCCATATTGTCGTTGCCTGATTTCGAGAACGGACAGTTTGTAGTTACAACGGATGCCAATTCAAAGGGCATCGGCGCTATACTTTCGCAAATCATTCCGGTAGAAAACCCCAATCCTCTAGAGGGTACGTCTAAACAAAAAGTAATAGAAAAGGTTATATGTTATTCAAGTAGAACCTTATCAAAAGGTGAGAGTAATTATTCTGCTACAAAGTTGGAATTATTATCTATAATTCATCACTTGGATAAATTTAGACACTATTTGATTGGTAGAAAATTTATACTATGTTCAGACCATAAAAGCTTGCAGTACCTGCGCACTTTTAAAAACCCCACGGGAATCCTAGCTGGATGGATTATGAAAATCCAAGATCTAGATTATGAATTTGAATATTTAAAAGGCAAACAAAATGCAGCTTGTGATTTCTTGAGTAGATTTCCGGAAAATGAGCCGTCGGAAGCCGAACAGAACGAAGTCAATACTATTAAGACCAAGAGTAAATGTAAGAAAAACAAAGCCAAAGACACAGTAAAAGAAAATAAGGTTAATTATTGTCCCCTGCCTTTGGAAAATATAAGAAGAAATCAAAAAAGGACGAAATGTGTGCAGGACTTATCAATTATTTTGTGAATGATGATATGTTACCAGATAAATTCAAACTCTTAGAAAAGAAATAGATAACTTTTACTATGATCTTGATGAAGAAATATTATGTAGAATCGTAACTACTGAGGCAAATAGAAACCAAACTTCAATAATACCTGTACTACCCCAAAACTTAATAATACCTGCTTTTGAATATTTTCATTCGGATATAGGTGGACATTTAGGGATAACGAAAACCTTCCATAAGTTAAAACTATATTTTTACGTGCCTTCGGCATTAACAAAACTTAAAGAATTTGTCAGTACATGCGAAGCGTGCAACTTAAGAAAAAAACCCAAGCTTATCCTAATCCTCCAATGGTGAGAGTTCCGGTAGCGAGATTCCCCTTCGATATTGTCTCCTTTGATTTATGTGCAACCAGCGGAGGCCTACCTGTTTCCTACAGAGGCCACACTTGTATTCTTTCAGTTATAGATCACTTCTCTGGATTTACTTTTGCAAAAGCATTAAATAATCAAGGTATGTATGCCACGAGTAAAGCGTTGGCAAAATTATTTTTAAAATTTGGCATCCCAAATAAGGTTATAAGCGACAACGGAAGCAATTTTGTTTCAAAAGTAACAAAGGACCTAATAAGTTTTCTTAACATAGACAAATTGGTAACATCCCCATATCACCCACAAGCCAATGGTAAAATAGAAAATAGGCATAAAATATTTTCGAATGTATTAAGTATTTATACGAAAGACAACAGGAAATATTTGCGACCAATTCTTACCTTATTTAACTAACATAATCAACACTGCCTATTCAGAAACAACCAAAGACAACCCTTTTTATTTACTTTTGGTCGCGATTTTAAAATCCCATATAATGAGATTATTGAATCCCGGCAATATTACAATAACTCGGAGGATTACAAACAGAATTCATAAATAGGCTGAGAAAAACTTATAAAATAGTAAGACAAGAGTTGGAAAAATGTAAAATAAGTCAAGAACTAAGAAACCCACCCAAAGACAAGGGAAACATAGATTTTAAGATAGGAGACTGCGTCTACCTAAGGAATGAGGCAAAGACGGAAGGCAAGAAACTTTCTAATAAATATTCCGGACCGTACAGAATAGTCAAAAAGTATGATAATGATTTTACTTTTAAAATGGTGAACCCCGATAATGGAAGAACTTATAAGGCACATGTTAGCCGAATAAAAAGAGCCAAATTCCCGGAAAAATGGGTATCGCGTCCTTCATCTACTGAGTCGTCAGACGCAGAAGATGAGCCCCCTAAATCAAGATTAGCAGAGCTAAAACCCTTTAATTTCAAGCAAGATTATTTCGAAAATGAGAGTGATGAGGAAAACTTTTCAGAATTCTTAGCTATGAAAAACCTAGTTATCCCCAAAAGAAAATCCCTAATGCCAGTGAGAATAAAAACGCCAAAAAGCTCATCGTCGGAGAACGCTGGAGAATTAGATTATACGATATCCCCAAAAACCCAATTTTTCCCTGACAGAATTTCGAGCCCTTGTCCCCCCAAAAGATTTCCAGACGATATGGTTTCCCCTGCAACACCAATAGAAAGACCCCTGTTATTGCAGGAGGAATTGAACAGAGCGGTAGAAACTCCGGGTATTATTGTAAAGAAAACTCCTCCTAAAGATTCAATTAAAACAAATCTGCGAGAAGCGATGGATTTAATAAATTTCCCCATAAAAACGAGACAAAGTACGCTGCCTTGGACTCAAACCCCCAAGGACGCCCAGGAAGGACAGTATCATGATATAACTGTGTCCAAGGTCAAGCCTAAACAATGGACTTCATGGAGGGAAACGCTAGTGCAAAAAGTGCCCCACCCCCCCCCACCCCCCCGAAGACATGGCATTTAAACAATGGAGAAACCCCGCAAAAACTTTTGATTCTTCTCAGAGTTCTCAAGAGTTTTTCAAATCTCCCGAATTGAAAACGCAAAGCGAGGACTTAGATAATAAACCATCTACTTCCAGAGGAGTAGAAATTTACGAAGGAAGGGCAGGTGATACCTCAAGAACACGAAGCGCCACCTCTAAAAGTTCTAATGCGGAATCATCGGAACCCAGTTCCAAAGAGTCTGACGGTGAGTCAGACCATATGGTAGCTAAAGAAATAGGGAAATCAAAACCAACTTCAGAGGCCGCACACGCGAAAGAAACAAAATTAAAAGGGCAAGAATTTTCGAAAAAACAATACAAAAAATTTGATCTCATATCGCTAGCTAAACCTAAAAAGAAGAAACCGCAAGAAACAGAAGAAAAAGTAACGACACAGTCAGGCAGGACGGTCAAAAACCTGACAGATGGAAATATCCCTAATTAATGTAAAGTCAAATGTTCTTGTCGTGGGGAGGTTGTGTCCGCAACCCTCGACTAATAGTTTCTTTTTACTATTTGGTGAAGGTGGTGGATTTCAAATCCCTTATGAAAATCAACTTGTGATCCACCATAATAAATTTAACAGAATGCAAGTAAAGTTAACCAAGTCAATATTAATGATCAAAAAATAATACAAGTGATGTCAAAACTTTGGCGATCAGGGAGAAAGGCCCAAAGTGGGAAACTCGTGGTCGGCCTATGGTGACAAATAGTGTTTTTGGGTCCTGTTTGGCACATTCTGCCTACTAGGTAGCTACCTTACAAAAATCAACTATACCCCTACAAATGTGAATCAATCAGTTGGATAAACTATAACATACCCAGTTATTGAGATCAATAACGGAATTTATATCATGGGAAGTGGATATTCGGTCTCCCCCACGAACGGTGTTTTATTCAGTATGTGGGAGAGACTGTCCCTATACTCCTCCGTGGAATTCAACTTATATTCCTAAAAAATGAACTATGGAAACCATCCCCTCCTCAGTATTAAGTCGTGTAATCAAATCTAAATAGATGGACCATGTTTTGTGGGAAGTCTGGGGGAGAGCTCGCCCTCAAGCAGCGTTTGGTTTGTTGGGGGCGTGCTCGTCCTCGGATTTTCTATGAGAAAATCGACCCATGTCCTAACCAAGATGGATATTATCCAAAACAAAAAATTACCAGTATAGAAGCGTGTAATTATGGACTGAACATTTCCAGATCATGGCAACAGAATCAAGGCCTATCCGTAAGGCGATAATAGATACAGAGTTTATTACAATAACGAACGCGAAGGAAAACATTATATATCGGCAGCTATGGTACTCGTGGACGAACAAGGAAATCAGATATATGCGAAAGAATGGTATTTAACCTACAACCTCAAAGGGTATGCACCCCACACTTATAAGTATGGATTAGCACTCGCGAATACCCCCAAATATCGTCCAGCTAGAGGGGAAGTTAAAACAAAATATAGAAGAAGAAGCACAAAACAACTTGGTTGTTTGCAGTTATTAATAAGACGTTTACAAAAGAATCTCAACATCAAATATTTCTATTCTAAGGGACCTACTCAAACAGACCTCTTACTCCTTGATAAATGTAGAGCTCCAAAAATTTGCTATAATCTAGAGAAAAATCCTCAATGTGTTAAGTATGAAAGCATACATCATCCCCTATCAGAAATTCAATACTATAAACAATTTTTATTTGACCCGGAATCTGAGGAATACAAATCTCTAGGTAGTAAATTATTTCTGAAACGTATAAAACCACACCAAAGAAAAAGAGACGCCTATAAAGATAATAACAAGAAAATCAAAAGAAGATTCTAAACTGTAAATATAACAAAATAGAACAAAAACTAAACCACAGTAAGTATAATCCTCATAGAAACCTCAATGGTAACAAGTTATCGTGGCTTCACCCACGATGTGTCATTCGTTAAAATTAAAATCACACATTTCTAGATATACGCTGACCTCTAACGATCCATCACTCGTACAGTCTTCACCGAACCAGTATAAATCGGACTAACGAAAAAACCAGCAAAAAATCAGAAAGAGATAACCCGTATGGAACGTTGCTACCCCCACTAGGTAGACAATTAATTTATTAACAAAAAAAAACATGAAGAAATTTCCTAGTTGTCCGCAGTTAAATAAACCGCATTTAGTGTCAGAAACATTACGTTATATGTCTCCACAGTGTTTCCCTGCGTATAAAAAATGTCATAGTATGAGTAACGTAAATAAATCATTGAGTGAATATGTATTAGTGAAAAAAAAGTAGAAGAGCTAAACTTCGTCGCGTTACATTTCCTCCTAAAGTCACCTAGAAGTCTCCTGGAAGATAGAGTAATCTTAAGAATAATGGCAAGTTTAGTATATTATAACTTCTTTACACGGGTAATGCTCGCAACAGTGGAAAGAACTAGACTGGCGGCTACTTTGACCTTCAGAACTCTCTTGCAAGGGGTCCCAATGTCCAAATATCCCCTAATTGCTGAATTTATCGCAGAAAATCTGTGGCAAACCCAAGATAAAAATGGTATCACAACAATATGGCCCCTTGGATTTCTTACACTACTAATAGACCGAGGGTATAACCTACTAAATGGAGGGAATTTCCCTCCATTTACCGCGCGAGATTATAATGACATAAAGAAAATCGCACTAAACCTTTTTGAAGAAGATTCATTATAATCTCGCGCGTCACCGCGCGAGATTATGATGACATAAAGAAAATCGCACTAAACCTTTTTGAAGAAGATGAAAATTTTGGATCAAAAGTATTCCCTAATTTTGACATTATTGTACACGAACAAAAATGTTGTAATGCGTCACATATACAATTAATTTTCAGAGTGGTAAAAGTTATAAATAATCCACTTTCCTTAGCTGAAAGATGTCGAAAGGTAATTCGTAAAAATATGCAAAAGAAAGATATATGGAATACGTTGAAAAACCTAGAACTCCCGAATGATCTGTTGGTCTGTTTGATGCACATAGACACAGATAAAACTAATGAAAATAACATTGTATTCGAATTGAAGTTCCTAAGCACAAATGTATCATCATGGGAAGTTCTTCGCCTTAATACCATATTAGCACTATCAGAAACACGCAATGTATCACCGAAAGATACGGCAATCTTGAAATTGAATGTAGATGAACATGGAAGGAATCGTGTATACAAATAGAATTAAGGTGTCCTTACGATAAGACATACCGTAAACCCCCCAGTTTTTAAAGTTTTCTCTCTCGAAAGTATGTATATATATTATAAATATAATAAATCAAGTGATTCAATTAAATAGTGTATACTCCATGCAAAGTTAAACCGTACGCTTACCTCAATGCTTTCGTGTAAAAGAGTCACTTTGCATTAAAGCAGAATCTAAGAATTCTAGTAGTAATAACGCGAAGAATATTATTAAAAGATTGATAATAAAAATAGGCTACCAGTGTGTTTATATTTATATGGCTTGCTTACTCACTTATGTGTTGGTTACTAAATATAATACCAAAAAATATATGTTGTTTAGCAATCATTAACTAAGCCTTTAAAGTATATCTCAATCAATCATAATGACATGTCTTAACCAGAGTAAAGCTGGAATTTCCACAACCATTCTAATCCTGAAATATTGTTCATAAACAGAAAGCATTTACTACGCTTATAGATCAGTTTTGTTTGGCCAATGATATAAAACAGTTCGAAAATTAAATTAACAAAAATTATTATAATAAGACAGCTCAAGTTAAAATTTAAAATGCCTAGACACTTTTGAAAAAAAAAGAGAGCAAATAACTGAACTTTGCAAAAATAGGTAAAATTAATAATAGATTAATTTTAGAAACAAGCAAAAAGATGAGGCTTAAGAATATCATCATAATCCTCGTTATTCAAGCAACAGCCCAAGATATCGTGAAACATGGAGTAATATTTAAGCACGAAAATTCACTCCTAGCCAGCCATAACGCATGGAAAATTTTTATGAAATTGGATCCCAAAACTTTATTTCAACAAGTAACACGACTAGAGAAAAATACGAATGAACTCAAAGAATCGATATTGAAATTTCTAAGGTCGGATAAACGGATTACAGACCGGTAAGATGATGCATAGGAAAGACAACAAAGAGTTCCAAATTCCAGTTATCCCAAAACTAAAATCGAAATTCATAATAGATGACTTTGAAAAGAAAATGTCAGAAATTGACGTGGCACTAGGAACCAGTACCAAAGAAAACAGAAGGAAAAGATCAGCAAATAATATGGAATACTTGTCAAGAGACTATTACAATGAAATCTATGGAAAACCCTAAATTATTGGCTACGAGAAAAGGAAACCTTTATGATGGAAATTACGCAATGCTAAATGAACTGCCAAGCCTATGGACTTTTTTCAAAGAATTGTGGCAAAGTCATGCTGAAAGGAACGTCACAAAACGGATATCACCTAAACTAAGAAGAGAAAACGACAACAGACAAGGTACTAACCTAAAGGAATTAGACAAATCAAGGAACAAATTCTCAGATAACCAACAAGATAACGAATATAGAAATCCCACAGAAAGAAAAGAAAATGACATCAAGACAATCACACCTGCATATGAAACCCCAGCAAACGAGATACAATCTTCAATGTCGGAAACCACGACGAACACAGTTCCAGAAATGATGGAACTTAGTAAAGAATCACCTAGAAATTTGACCATGTTGACTTATCTAAAACCCACGATACTTACAAAATGGACTTGGTCAACAGGGCCCACGTTTACGCGCACCCAGCCGATTGGCATATTCCGTATAGGCCTAAGACCAAGAATCCCGGTAATACATACCGAAACACAAACAATAAGAGTACAAGGGATTAAACCAGAAGAAAGGAAAAATAATTATAAGAAAGAGGAAGAGGATAATTACGTACACAAGAAATGTTGGACAATAGATGGTAAACGCACTTGTGCTAGATTAGCCATGGCCGACGAGCCGGCAAAAGAAGTTATCGAACCATTACCTGATCTAAACGAGAAAAACGCCCAAAAAGTGTCGACTCATCAAGTCTTCTTAATATTATACAGGCAAAGATTACAAGCCTTATTTGAATTATTTAATACGGAAATACAAAAATTAAAACAAAGCATCCTGAGAATCTTTGAAGTATTCTTTCGAAGAAGTAAATACCGAAGGTCCACAAGCCTGATTCCCATCATTGGAGAACTCGCCTCCCGCCTTTTTGGCCTAACAACGGAGGAAGACTTAAATATCCTGAGGGAAAATGTAAAAAAATTGAATACACGCCATGAATGTAACGTTACACGTCCAGAAAATACAAGCAAGCATAGCAAACTACCAAAGAGATAAAGTCGAAATGATATCAAAGAAAATCTCAAAAACCGTAAATATAATGAATTACTTAAGGAACGAAGTGGATCGCGTGGTGACAGACGCGAGCCTTACCATGGTATCACTTGATATAATTACCATGTCATTACTAAATCTAGCAACAGATGTTAGTAAGTTTGAATTCGCATTATTTTCCCTAACGGGAGGAACCTTGTCATACGACCTGGTAGACCCTTTTAACTTAAAAGGCATCTTAGATGAAATAAAAACACATCTAACGTTTGGTTTACATTTACCCATAGAACCGGAAGTATCAAATTTATTCCTTTATTACACAAAATTAAAAGTACACATCACGAAAATAAATGAACAATTATTCGCAGTAGTAACAATTCCATTGATAAACCAACAATCCATATATGACTTGTACAAAATTTCGACCTTCCCCGCCAATATAAAGAAGACAAATTCATTTATGACTATCACACCTGAAGCAGAATACTTACTAGTGGATCAGGATAGACGAAAATACGCCCTAGCGAACCCACAAGACTTAAAAGAGTGCGTATCATTCAATAACCTAGTTTGCCAGCTTACGTTACCTATTTACAACGTCAAGTCCGGATCTTGTATGTCGGATATATTTTTAAAAGACAACAGGAAGGACACAACAGGAAGAAGACACACAACAGGACACAACAGGAAGAAATACCTAATTCGTGCGAAGCTTTGATAGGAAGTACTAAACGAGAAATATTCATACACCTTAGAAATGATCTTTGGTTATTTTCTGTTCCAAGAGAAACCGTTGCAACTTTGTCTTGCTACAATAATACAGAAAGAATCGATCCAAGTTACAGGACAGAATTACTATTATAAGACGTGGGTACGATAACCATAAAACAAGGATGTCGACTTGTAACTAAAGAGTCAACAGTTCAAACGCCGTTAATTACCACGAGTACAAATATAATAAGTCCTAAAATAATCAATTTTAAGGCAATCAACCTGTCGTACACTATTCTCAATATAGAAAGTAAGGAAATGAAAACCTCAATATGGTCCAAAATAGAAAAGAATAAAGGAAGGTTACCGCTAACAAAAATAAGAGAAGTATTAGCCTCCCAGATCCCCCTATTTACTAAAGAAGACCAAAGATTAACGTATGTAGATAATAAATACGGATTATTCTCAACGAATTTTTGGTGGAACATACTACTGACTTTATGTTTCGTATTCGCGATTTTCCTGACTATGATAACCTTACTAACTTTTAATTATGGAAGAATTTTGAGACTAAGAAGGCAAAAACCAAAGGAAGAAGACGGGGAAATGGCTGAAATGCAGAAGTTAAACCCAGAACCCCATGAAAATGCCTAAGCCAGGAAAAAGGGAAGACATTAGAAAACGAGTGGGTATAGAGGTCTCCACTCGTCCTTGCTATGTCTAGTTCCCTCCATGTAGTATCGTTTACGTAAAACCGTGTGGCTATGACGCTGCAACATGCGTTTCTCAAACAGCACGGATGTGCGTGAACAATGCAGGCATGAAATATGTTGTAAAGATAGACCTCAAAATTAATGATGTAGCATAAACTCTGTTTAAATGATTATTTTAAATCTAATGTAAAATTAGCTAAGTGTTGAAAGAAGTTAAAATAAAGTGTATGTAGTAGTGTATATTAGAAAGCATAATAAGAGACCACACTTAAAGTTAAAGAATTAATCTTTTATATCGTCGTCATGCTATAACAACTTAGAAGAAACTTCTATGTATTGAATTTCCCAATGGGAACTTTATATATATATTTCAACCAACATGATAAAAATTTCATTTTGTGTACTAATATTAGTGTATTTATTTAACTCTGTCTCGTAGCGTAAAATTCATGTATCCAATCGATACATGACTTATTTGTACTATGAGTATTTACTTTAAATAACGTGTGATTCTGCCGAGTTATTTTATTCCAGGAATTGGAACGGCATATCAGAAACTATCCAGGACAATGCAAAGACCAGTGCAAGTATAGCCCAGTAGCACATATTTTTATCACATCTCAACCAACGAAGAGCACTCGCCAGAAATCCCAAGAAACTCTCATCCCAACTTCGCCTACGAAAATTACGGATACCCTTTGATCAAGGAAACGATGATCGTTTGACGAAGAATAATTTTCCTCAATCACAAATCATATTATGAATCAGGTAACACTATCTAACAAATTTCAGTATCCAGTGCTTTATCGAACTATAAACATAACAATCCTGAGAATCCCATTATCTAGCATAAGACGTAAGTGAATACAACATCTTTGACAATAATATTGTAATGGAATCAATTTTCAAAACCCCGAAATTTTCCAATTAAAATTACCCAAGTAAAATAAAATCGCCCAAAATTTGAACCCAAAAATTCAAATAACCCACAGATCAAGTAACACTTAAATTTCGAATTTAAAAAGTAGCGAAACAATTGTATTACAATTATAACTCTATGAAAAAAATCTTTCCCACGGAAAATGTAACAGCAATAAATATCAGCGTGACCAATTGTACATGACACGCGACCAAAAATGTAATTTAAATCTTGAGTTTGAATTTCCAAACTGTCAAGAGATGGTAGAATTTATTATACAAAAAATGGTCACTCGAGATACAAAATAGAACTATGTATCCCACTGTAATTACAATGTAAAACTTTATTTTGTTGAAAAAAAATTCCAAAGTGAAGTCTAAACAGTTGTAATTACAGTGGGATACATAGTTCTATTTCCCCCCCATTATTTCCCAATCGACCCCCCCCCCATTAGACCTGTGAAATAGTGAAATGAATGCTAACCTGCCTCAAGTCTACACAGCATGCTATGATTTTTTACCTCTCGGCTTTAATCGACTGGCATGTATCAAAATAACAATTGATAATAAAAAAAACAACAAAACCCAGCCAGAACCTCTCTCATTTCGTTTTTTTATTCTTTCGTTATTGATATTTAAATTTTTGAATTTTAAGCCCGACAAAGTCACACATACTCCTGTCCCACCTTACTCAATCTAACTACTTTTAGGTTTTCTTAGATTAAATTTTCTATCTCGTTTTTCAATTTGTTCCGCTAAAGAACAATAATCCAAACGACAAGGCCGATAGATGCTTCACTCCACACGCCATAAGATCAAAACGCTTATCTACACATCCGAATTCTCATCATTGATGACTTAATGAATGACTTTAATGGTAGAATTTATTATACAAAAAATGGTCACTCGAGATACAAAATAGAACTATGTATCCCACTGTAATTACAATGTAAAACTTTATCCCAGCGTGACCAATTGTACATGAGACGCGACCAACAATGTAATTTAAATCTTGAGTTTGAATTTCCAAACTGTCAAAAGATGGTAGAATTTATTATACAAAAAATGGTCACTCGAGATACAAAATAGAACTATGTATCCCACTGTAATTACAATGTAAAACTTTATTTTGTTGAAGAAAAATTCCAAAGTGAAGTCTAAACAGTTGTAAATCGTATCAAAATTAATCAAATTCAACTAGCCAATTGGTACATCCCTGTCCAATAGGAATGTAGGACATACAGTCTGAACCAATAGAACCAGTGTAATATACTTTTTAGCAACGCCTGAATGTAACCTTCGGCGAAATCGCAGGGTATAGTTGCTTCGAACTTAGCAAGTTGGAGTCAGTCTATTTGGAGTCTTTTTTCAGTCTTATGTGGAGTTTTAAGTCGAGTCTATCTTGAATCTATTATCAGTTTAGAATGAACTTTTGAAAACATTTATTATCAGTGATTTAACCGTTGCATTGTATTGCCCCAGTCTACAATTTTATCTTAGTATCTATGACTGTGAAGTGTAATCGATATTCCTGACAAGCTCTGTACCGTTAATGTGAGTAAAAATAAATACATTACTTTCTTAATTGTTTCTCTTTATGTTAATATTTCTCAAGATAGTTAGTCCTTGTGGCTCCAACCGCTCTCAAGGGAACCTGAATCCTTTCAATCTGATTTCGACCCAGTATGGCCATTAATATATGCTCCCCATTTGAACCTCTGATTTAATTCCTCGCTACACAAAGCTCCCCCTCTACTATGGTATGATGCTCGCGAAACACCAACTAAAGAATTGATTGAAAACCCCCCATTAGATATATATAGAGAATTAACTGAAAACCCCGTTAGATTAAGAATAAACTTTTAATACAAAATCCCCCCATTAGAATTTGCGCGGCGCTGTTTAAAGGAGCAAAACACAAGGACAAAATTTTCTACAAAAAAAAAGATTATTGAGAAATATTACGCATAGAGAAAGTGCAATATTTTGTGCAGTATTTGAAGTGCAATATTTTGTTAGGCCTAAGTCCCCTTAAAATAGTAACAAAAAAAATATACTCCACAAGAAAAAAAATATACATAGAATCCCTTCATAAGATAACAGAAATTTGGAAGTGTCAAATTTTAGTTAGATAAAAAAAAATAAAACCAGTACCGAATTTTAGTCATTTTTGAAAAAAAAACCTAACCCATATGTCGCTAGATCCAAACGAACAATTGCTTAAACAAAAACTTATTGCCAAAACAGTGGAAATTTCAAAATCCCTTCCCTCATATAACGGAGACTCAGACGTAGATGAATTTAGTATCCAATGAAACCAATTCGTAGAAGTAACTAAAACGGACTTAAAATCATTAGTAGGCATGTTATTATTGAGACTTAAGGGGCAAGCATTAACATTCTTAAAACAAATAGAGAACACTATAGGGGAAGATAACAATCTTCCAATAAACTCCATAGAAAAATTAATAAAAGCGTTCCGAGAAAGATTTGTTGAAACCACTTCAACACACAACTTAAAGAACGGAACTGAATGTTTCGACGAAACCCAAAATGTTAGGGAATACCTACAAAAAGTAATGGTATCCATTGAGGCTAAATACGGAAAAGAATATGGTCTTTTATACGATAAAATTGTACTAAATGCTTTCATGCAAGGATTGAGCCCCAAACTGTACCGAATGTTAATATAAAAAAATATTCAAACATTAGAGCTGGCAGTTCAGGAAGTAGAGAGAATGATTGAAATTGACTCAATTGTGGCAAATCATAATAAGTCAAGAATAAATAATGTAGGAGATTCAACTCCGGGACGATCACGATGAATTTCACCCGCATTTTTTTGAGAGATAATTCACCCAAACCGAACCAAAATATATCTTCAACCCCTACCAGGCAAAGAATGGTACGTTTTGTATCCACGAACACGGCAAACTACGCAAATAAAATCCCAATTATATGCTACGCATGTAATAAACAGGGACATATCGCCAGGGAATGCCGTACGAGAAACAACTATACGCCAGCAACCCCAGTTTTAATAACCGTTTGTTCGGGAGAACAAAATCAAATGCCAATGGGTCAGGAAGCTATAGAAGTAACCCCCAGCGCCTCCCATCGTTCCGTAACCCCTACCAACAAGGAATGGAATACGCAAACCCTTCCCCCAACCGACAAAATAATTATCGGTTCCCTAACCCAAATACGCAACAAAATATGTACCAATTTAATTCATGAACAGTGTATCCGACTAAATTTAACAGGAATACGAGCGATAACAGAGGATATTTTTTCCCGACGGGAAGAAATTTTTCGTCAATGCAAAATGAACAAATGCCGCAAGCAGTCGGTACAAGAAATTCTAACCCACGTAATAATACGTGGCAACCAAGACAATCAAATGTCAATCAACTCGCTAGGGAAGTTCCCACCGAGCCCCAATGTCAAACACCAACCTATCAAATAAATGCACAGGGAAACGAATCAGGCCCCCAAGAAAATTAACCGGGACTCTGGAGGCCAGTAATTTTTATAGGTCCCTTCCAGTAGTTGTACCTTCTTTAAGTGATAATAATGATATATTACCTATATTAAATGATTTTGGTGTTGCAAATATTTATTTCAAAGCGTTAATAGATTCCGGTGCATCGGTTAACATAATAAACTCGAATTTATTTAATAGATTACCAGTATATATTAAGTGACGGAAAAATTTTAATATTCCCAGTTTAACTAGCGTCACAGGACATAGACTGGAAGCAATAGGCTCCATACGCCTAGATGTGACAAAAGATAATAGAATATTTCCTACAAACTTCATAATATGCAAGAATTCCCGTATGAGGCTATAATCGGTGCTAATTTTTTAGTATCAAATAAAGTATTATTAGATATAGCGAATCACAGATTCGTATATCCATCCGATCCTATTCTCCGACGCGTGGAGAAAGGGGAAGCAACAGTGAATAGAATAAATTCTTTTGTACCCCATTTCTCGTCTTGTAGGAGAAACTCAAGCAGCAAATGGATTGAGTCAGTAAAGGCAAAGATAGGGAAAATGCAAGAGTATAGGCAAACAGAAATAAAGGAAATAACAGAATTATGGAACGAAATAATAAATCCATCTATTGTCCCCTTACAGCCAACCCCAAAAGCGGAAGACTTGACGCAACCAAGCGCCAATCTTAACCTAATAGAAAATGATTTGGAAGAAAAATATTATGGATTCGCGGTGCGTAAAACAAAGATCCCCCCAAAAACAATGCAAAGAATTCAAATCTCTCAAATGGTCACCCCCGTAAATGACAATTCTGAAATTTGGTTTGCATCCCCGTGTAGAGAAATCCCCGAAAATCTGTTTTGTGAAGAACAGATCATTTTATATGAGAAAGGGGAAGGTTTTATTTGGTTGATAAATACACATGAAAATGATACTATTACATTAAAAAAGAGAACATGCCTCGTTGAAATACAAGTGATTTCTGAGCGCGAACTAAACGAATGGAAAAACTCCAAGAAAAGCTTAGTTAATAGCATTGGTGTTAGTAATCCAAAGAATAGGTACCCACTAACAAGATCCCAATTTTTGGAAAAATTTAAATTCGAACATATCGAAGATACGCAACTAAAAGAAAAATTGTGTGAATTGCTCTGGAATTTTAGAGATATATTTTCCACATGTGAAGAAGACATTGGACTGATACCATTCTATGAACATTCTATTCAAACCACAGGGTTACCTGTAGCTAAACAACCCTATCGTATCCCTCATCCCTACAAAAATTGGTTAAAAAATAAAATCCGCGAATTAGA
Source organism: Artemia sinica (assembly GCA_027921565.1). Classification (NCBI taxonomy): domain Eukaryota; kingdom Metazoa; phylum Arthropoda; class Branchiopoda; order Anostraca; family Artemiidae; genus Artemia; species Artemia sinica. The sequence continues at coordinate 31,086,968 of CM051261.1, read as the reverse complement.
AAGAAACAATATTATACGCCCAAGTATAAGCCCGTATTCGGCACCGGTTATACTAGTGCCAAAAAAGAACAAGGACCTTAGGCTCGTAGTAGACTATAGAGCCCTAAATAAGCAAGTAGTTAGCGACAGGTTTACCCTACCCCGAATCGATGAAATCCTAGACTCCATCTCAACCAAAAATAAAGTCTTTACATCTCTCGACCTTACACAAGGTTATCATCAGGTTAAGATAGCAGATAATGACGTTTATAAAACGGCCTTTTCGACGACTGAATGTGGCTCTTATGAATATTTAAGAGTACCCTTCGGACTCAAAACTAGTTCAAGTGTACTATGTAGATCTCTGTTACACTTATTACGAGGTGTAGAGAATAGTATTCATTTTGTGGATGATGTGATCTGTGTAGGAGAAACCCCGGAGGATCATTTAAACACATTAGCCAAAGTTTTTGAAAAATTCAGAGAGGGTAATCTCAAATGTAGACCTGAAAAGTTAAATTTACTTCGGTCCGAAATAAAATTCTTAGGAATGATAGTGACCCAAGGTAAAATATCACCGGACCCCGAAAAATAAAATGTGTAGAAAATCTCAAACCCCCGAAAACTATGAAACAATTGCGAGCAATTCTTGGTTTAACAAGTTATTTTAGGAAATTTATCCGTAACTACGCATAAATTGCAAAACCCTTAACGGACCTAACTAAAGGGACCCCCCAAAATATTACCTGGTCGCAGGAAGCTCAAACTTCTTTGGACACTCTCAAGAAAGCACTTACTTCTGAACCAGTATTGTCGCTACCAGACTTTGAAAAAGGACAATTTGTAGTCACCACCGACGCCTCAGCTCTAGGCATCGGTGCAATCCTTTCCCAATTAATCCCCGTGGAAAACTACACCGACCCCCTACAGAAACCCCCTCAGTATATAGAGAAAGTCATATGCTATTCAAGTAGAACTCTATCGAAAGGCGAAAGCAGTTATTCAGCGACGCAATTGGAGCTACCATCTATAATTTACCATTTAGACAAATTTAGACATTATTTAGTAGGCCGAAAATTTAAGTTGCGTTCGGACCATAAAAGCTTACATTATCTAAGCACATTCAAAAATCCAACTGGAATCTTAGCTAGATGGATAATAAAAATCCAAGATCTGGATTACGAATTTCACTGTTGACCGGTAAACAAAATGCCCCCTGTGATTACTTGAGTAGATACCCCGAAAATAGCTCCTCAGATAACGTAAATAAAGAAATAAATGCCATTAATCCCAGTAAATGAAAACACAAGAAGAATAAACCTAAAATCCAAATAGAAGAAAACGAAATTACTCATAGCCCCTTATCGCTGGGTAACATTAAAAGAATCCAAGTTAAGGATGAAATGTGTTCGACTCTCATTAATTATTTTGTGAATTCTGATAACCTCCCTGATAAGTTCAAAACCCTAAGAAGAGAAATAGACAATTTTTATTATGATTTAGATGAAGAAATCCTTTGCAGGATAGTAACAGGCAACACAAATAGAAACCAAACCTCGATAATAACTGTAGTACCCCAAAACCTGATAATACCTGCCTTTGAATATTTTCATTCAGATATAGGCGGACACCTGGGAATCACGAAAACCTATCATAGATTAAAACAATATTTCTTTGTTCCTTCAGCATTAACCAAACTCAAAGACTTTATAAACAATTGCGAATCATGTAATTTAAGAAAGAATCCCCAAACTTACCCACACCCCCCGATGGGAAGAGTGCCAGTAGCAAGATTTCCTTTCGACATTGTTTCATTCGATTTATAGGGAACAAGTGGAGGCTTGCCTGTTTCCAACAGAGGCCATACTTGCATTCTTTCAGTTATAGATCACTTTACCGGTTTCACTTTTGCCAAAGCATTGAAAAATCAAGGTGCATACGCTACGAGCAAAGAGTTAGCACAAATATTTTTAAAATTTGGCGCCCCTAACAAAGTTATTAGCGATAATGGAAGTAATTTTGTCTCTAAAGTAAAAAAAGATTTAATGAGTTTCCTCAACATAGAAAAATTTATGACCTCCCCCTACCACCCCCAAGCTAATGGGAAAATTGAAAATAGGCACAAAATATTTTCTAATGTCTTGAGTATTTATAAAAAACACAACCGAAACGATTGGGATCAATATCCACCTTACTTAACCAATGTAATTAATACTGCCTATTCAGAAACAACTAAAGAAAGTCCATTTTTTCTTTTATTCGGACGCGATTTTAAAATACCTCATCAGGAAATTATAGAATCCAGACAATATTACAATAATGCAGAGGACTACAAGCAAGATTTTATAAATAGGATGAGGAAAACCTATAAGGTAGTTAGACAAGAATTAGAAAAATGTAAGATTAACCAAGAGTTGAGAAACGATTCCAAAGCCAAAGGTAACATAAATTTTAAGGCAGGCGACTGTGTCTATCTAAAAAATGAGGCAAAGGTAGAAGGCAAAAAACTTTCCAATAAGTATTCGGGACCTTACAGGATAATAAAAAAATACGACAATAATTTTACCTTTAAAATGATAAACCCTGACAACGCACATGTTATATATAAGGCACATGTTAGTCGAATAAAAAGGGCCAAGCACCCGGACAGATGGGCGCCGAAACCCTCATCTACTGAGTCGTCAAACGCGGAAAATAAATTTCCAAAGTCAAGGCTAGCCGAGTTAAAACCTTTCAATTTCAAACAAGACTATTTCGAAAATATTAGCGACGAGGAAAACTTTGAAGAATTTCTAGCCATGAAAAATCTAGTCATCCCCAAAAGAAAATCTTTAATACCAGTAGAAACAAGAACCCCAAAAGGTCCAAAAAGTTCATCATCAGAAATCTCGGAAGAGTTAGACTATACCCTGTCCCCAAAAACCCAATTATTCCCCGATAGAATTTTAACTCCTTGCCCCCCCCCCCAAAAGATTTCCAGATGATCTGGTATCACCAGCAACCCCGATAGAGAGACCCCTGTCATTACAAGATGAATTAAATAGAGCTATGGAAACCCCGGGTGTAAAAATAAAGAAAACCCAACCAGGGAAACGAGTAAAAAGAAAAATTTGAGAGAAACCATGGACATCATCAATTACCCTATAAAAACAAGGCAAAGTACCTTACCTTGGACCCAGGAACACCCTGAAGACGAAAATCTAGGACAATACCATCACATAACGGTATCCAAAGTGAAGCCCCAGGAATCTTACTCCTGGAAACAGACCATGTTACAAAATATACCCCACCCCCCGGAGGATATGGCATTCAAACAATGGATACACTCTCCACAAACATTCAACTCCTCCCAGAGTTCCCAAGAATCTTTTAACTCTCCCGAAACAGGACTTCAGCGCGAGGAAATGGAAAATAAACCCTCTACCTCGAAAAGAGACGAAATATATGAAGCGAGTGCAGGTGATACTCCTAAATCGCAAAGGACCACCCCGGAAAGCCCCAATGATGAATCATCAGGGACTAGTTCTACTGAATCCAACGATGAATCAGCTCCAGATGAATCCCAAGATGCACAAAAACGAAAACCGGCTTCCGCTGCGGCTCAGGAGTAAGCGGCTAAATTAAAAGGTCAAAAATTCCTATTGAAAGAGTACAAGAAATTTGACCTAATCTCTATGGGAAAGTCAAAAAAGAATAAAACGCCAGAAAGCGAACAGGAAGTTACCACAAAGTCTGGCAGAGTAAGTAAAAAACCAGATAAATCGAAATACGTCTAGAGATCAAGTACCCCAAAAACCTATAAAATAATATTAAGACGAAATGAGCAGCTTGAAAAAAAATAGAAACAAAGGTGTATGAATAAGACATTTCAACGAAAGCTACCCGTAAAAGGTCGAAGAAAATTAATAACTAATTTTTCCAGATAAACTGAATCCCGGCTTGATAAAAAAAACCCTGAAGATAGAAGCAGAACAAGAATCGTTCAACCCCTTCTCCAAAAAAAAATACCTAGTACAACCTTGTTACAGACAGAACGAATATGGACCAGCTATTTCAAATACGATCGAAACTTCTAGACGCCTCGGCACAATTGATAACAGAAAGACTGAAAATCGAGAATATGATAGAAGCCACACTTAAATCTCTTGGTGAAGTTAAGGCTTCCAAAGAAAGAATGAACAAAAAGATAAATGAGATCCTAGTAACTAAACAAATGAATAAATTAATCGAGACCCAGTTTATGGAAGTTAAGGAGCAGACCGCCAAAATCCAGAATGAAATGGAATCAATAAGTGACGCCACGCTCATTAAGGGATATAATTATCCCGACAAGGTCCTAAAATTACAAGTATTATATAATAAAATGCAAGAAATTGGTAAAAAAGTGCAAGATTATAGAAACAGTACTGTTCTATCCGCAACAATAGCGGTACAAGAAGCCCTGGCACCCGAACGAGTAAAGGTCCTTTACAACATAAATACGACCACTTAAAAGCACAGAGAGAAATAATTAAACTACAACAGGACAGCTTAGAGAAACAATTGAAGGAAAACCAAGTCGAAATTAACAGAGAACTGCAAAAACAAAGAGAATTCTGCTCGAACTTAGAGAAAATGGTGGCAACCTATTTCACAGTTGAAATTGACCTACCCCTTAATCCCCATTTGGAAAATATTCTTGCTAACAATTACAACGAAGGGCCATCACAACCCTCGTATTTCACAATCCCAAACCAAGCTCGTCATCACCACATAAAACCCCAAATGGAGTCTATTCAACAAAACCCCCCAAGGGACAATAACGTAACTATTAGGACCCAATACCAAAATATCCAAATAACTGATACAACTGGCCAAGACTCATCGGAGATCTCTTCACCGCAAGGAACGCCCAAAACGCATCCGTTACCAGACGATACAGAAAACTATGAAAATATTAATCATGGCTGTTAATTAAACTCAAGGAGGAGGTAAAAATTCTTTACTCGTTTAAATGCAAAAAAAAGAGAAATATTTTTTTTTTACAAGTTTAATACAGTAAAGTGCGTATTATCATGTTGAAAAAAAATTAAACAAGAAAAACGGGTTTTAATTTCTATAAAGCAGTGAATACAAACACTTAATTAAACAAAAATACTCCGAATATTTCGGTCCCACATCCGGGAGCCTTTCTCAACGGAAAAAAAAACAACAACAACAAAATTTCTTATATCAACATAAAAAACATACTAGACAAACAAAAGAAAAAATACAAATAAATAGAAAAAGAAAACTCACATATTAAATAAACAATTCCATTCACTGGCGTATAAACAAAATCGAATGTTTATATTGATTGGAACACGCCTTCTCACAGTATATAAATGGAAATCTATCAAAAAATAAAAATATATTTATACTTAAACTAAAACAATAAAGGTCAGCTAACCCCCGGCCCTTAACCCCTAAATAGATCTCACAAGTTCATCACCCAAGGTTTGAATTATAGATTGAACAGATTCGTTTGCTTGCAAGCTTAGCTGCAGTTCGTTTACCTTTCCCAGCATTTAACCCAGTCTGACCTTTGTCCGCAAGGTCATCTTTCGTATCAGAGCTATTATTAAAATTAATACTGTTTGAAAATTTTACCTGCTTTTTAATTAAACTATTATAAATCTAATTGATCCTAAAATCCCCTTCATCTCTATTGACACTAATACCCCCATATACTATCTTTTTTATTTCTATAATTTCCCTGAAGCTTTGTAAAAGTCCTACAGACGTATCTACTATTTTTGTTTGATCAAACAAAATATTGTGATGAGGAAAATTATAAAGATGTTGTGCAACAGCTAACTCAAAAGTTTCTGGTGTTTTGTTTGGTTTTAGAGCGCAATCTATGGCATTCTTGTGTTACTGTAGCCTATTTTCTAAAATCTGTTGTGTTCTTCCCACATAAAATTTACCACAAAAGCATGGAATTTTGTAAACTCCCTTTTGCAAATTTCTTGGTGCCTTGTCTTTCCCTTTATTTAACAACGAGCTTATAGTTTGTCCTGATTTAAATGCTGTATTTATATTATGTTTTTTTAGTTCTCTTCTTAATTTTTGTGACAATATTGGGATAAAAGGCAAAGTTATGTAATTTGTTTCTTGATTGGACCCAGTGTTTGTATTCACTGCTTTATAGAAATTAAAACCCGTTTTTCTTGTTTAATTTTTTGTAAATGGAAAAGTAGTGTGGTCTAAGAAATTATTTATTATCATGTTGGTTTCAGATACATATAATTCCCATTGGGAAATCTAAAACAGAGATGTTTTCAAATTTGTTTTGAGAAAGGAAACGACGATACAAGGCTTATTTAATTCTTCAACGCTTATTTATTTCTCCCTTAGATTTAAAACAATCCTTTAAACATAAGTTACTCTACATTGTTAAATTTGAGGTCTCAGTTTACAACATATCTCATGGCTTAATTGTTCACGCAAGTCCGTGCTGTTTAAAAGACGCATGTTGCAGCGTCAACGCCACACGATTTTACAAAAACGACACTTACAATGGGAGAACAAGACATAGCAAAGACGAGTGAAGACCTCTGTACCCACTTGTTTTCTAATGTCTTCCCTTTTTTTGGCTTAAACGTCCTCATGGGGATCCGGGATTAACTTCTGCATTTCAGTCGTTTCCCCGTGTTCTTCCTTTGGGTTTTGCCTTCATAGTCTCAGGATTTTTCCATAATTAAAAGTCAGTAAGATTCTCATGGTCAGGGAAATCGCGAATACGAAACATACGGTCAGTAGTATGTTCCACCAAAAACTGGTTGAGAATAATCCGTATCTATCATCCACGTACGTTAATCTTTGGTCTTCATTTGTAAATAGGGGAATCTGGGAGTCTAATGCTTCTCTTATTTTTGTAAGCCTTAGTGTCCCTTTATTCTTTTCTACTTTGGACCATATCGAGGTTTTCACTTCCTCACTCTCTATATTTGGAATAGTGTACGACAGGTTAATTGCCTTAAAATTAATTATTTTAGGACTTATTATGTTTGCGCTCGTGGTAATTAACGGCGTTAGAACAGTTGATTCTTTAGTTACAAGTCAACATCCTTGTTTTATGGTTATCGTACCCACTTCTTGTAACAGTAATTCTGTCCTGTAACTTGGATTTATTCTTTCTGTATTATTATAACAAGAAAAAGTTCCAACAGTTTCTCTTGGAACAGAAAATAACCAAAGATCATTTCTAAGATGTATGAATATTTCGCGTTTAGTACTTCCTATCATGGCTTCGCATGAATCTGGTAATTCATCCTGGTGGGTGTCTTTGAAAATATGTCTAACATACAAGATCCAGATTTGACATTATAAACAGGTAACGTATACTGGCATACTAGGTTTTTGAATAATACGCACTCTTTTAAGTCTTGTGGATCGGCTAGGGCGTATTTTCGACTATCTTGATCAACAAGCAAATACTCTGCTTCAGGTGTGATAGTCATAAATAAATTTGTCTTCTTTATGTTAGCGGGGAAGGTCGAAATTTTATACAAGTCGTAAACGGATTGTTGGTTTATCAATGGAATTGTTACTACTGCACATAACTGTTCATTTATTTCCGTGATGTGGACTTATAAGTTGGTATAGTAAAGAAATAAATTTGATACTTCTGGCTCTACGGGTAAATGTAAACCAAACGTTAGGTGCCTTTTTATTTCGTCTAACATACTTTTTAGGTCAGAAGGATCTACTAGGTCGTAAGACAAAGTTCCTCCCGTGAGGGCAAATAATGCGAACTCGAACTTACTAACATCTCTCGCCAGATTTAGTAGTGACATGGTAATTGTATCGAGTGATACCATGGTAAGGCTTGCGTCTGTCACCACGCGGTTTACTTCGTTCCTTAAATAATTCATTACGTTTACGGTTTTTGAGATTTTCTTAGATATCATTTTAACTTTATCTCTCTGGTAATTTGCTACACTGTCTTGTATCTTCTGAACGTGTTATGTTACGTTCATGGCATTATACAACTTTTTTACATTTTCCCTCAGGCTGTTTAGGTCTTCCTCCGTTGTCAAACCAAAAAGGCGGGAGGCGAGTTCTCCGGTGATGCGAATTAGGCCTGTAGACCTACGGTATTTATTTCTTCGAAAGAATACTTCAAAAATCTTCGTGGTACTTTGTTCTAATTTTTGTATTTCCGTATTAAACAATTCAAATAAGGCTTGTAATCTTTGTTTGTATAATATTAGGTAGGCTTGATGAGTTGAAACTTTTTAGGCGTTTTTCTCATTTAGATTAGGTAATGGTTGTTCGTTTATCATTTCGTAATTTCCATCATAAGGTTTTCCTTTCCTTTTAGTCAGTAATTTAGGGTTTTGCATGGATTTCATTGCAGTAAAGTCTCTCTATAAGTATTCAATATTATCCACTGATCTTTTCCTTCTGTCTTCCTTGGTGCTCGTCCCAAATGCCATGTCAATGTCTGTCATTTTTTTTATCAAAGTCATCTATTACGAATTTTGATTTTAGCTTGGGGACAACTGAAGTTGGAAAGTCTTTATTATCTTTACTATGCATTATTTTACTGGCCTGTAATCCTTTTTCCGACCTTAGGAATTGAAATATCGATTCTTTGAGTTCATTCGTGTTTTTTTCTAGTCTTGTTACTTGTTGAAACAAGGTCTCGAAGGGTTTGGGGTCCAATTTCATAAAAATTTTCCATGCGTCATGGCTAGCTAGCAATGAATTTTCATTCTTGAATATTACTCCATGTTTTACAATATCTTGGGCTACTGCGTGAACAACGAGGATTATGATGATATTCTTAAGCCTCATCTTATTGTTTGTTTCTAGAATTAATTTATCATTAATTTTACCCATTTTTGCAAAATTTGTTTATTTACTACTTTGTCATTAATATATTCTTTTTTCAAAGGCACTTTAATTTTAACTTAGGTTATTTTTTATTATTTAACCGTTTTGTGGCATTTGCCAAATAAAACTGATTTGTAGGCGTAAAACAGAATAAATATTTTAGGATTAGATAGGTTACGGAAGTAAAGTTGGGACTTCCAAGCTTTATTTTGGTTGTTATATGCCTTTTTGATCGGTTGAGATATACTTTTAAAGCTTAGCTAATAATCGCTATACAATCTAATTTTGCATTATATTTTTCGAGTAAGCAACACATAAATAGGTAAACGAGCAGCACATAATTACGCTGTTATCCTATTTTTTGTGTAGGCCTAAAATTATTATAATCTGCACTAAGACAAAATAGTTTATATCTATGAGATTAACTTCTTCCACAGTTACCTACTAACAGGTGGTTTTGAGTCTAGAATTTTCTCTTAATTTTCTTGTTATTATTTTTATAGGCGTCTCTTTTTCTTTGGTATGTTTTCATACGTTTTAGAAATAACTTACTACCAAGGGATTTGTATTCTTCAGATTCAGGGTCGAATAAAAATTGTTTGTAATATTGAATTTCCGCTAAAGGATGATGTATGCCTTCATATTTGACACATTGGGGATTTTTTTCAAGGTTATACAAAATTTTGGGGGCTCTGCATTTATCAAGAAGTAAAAGGTCTGTTTGAGTGGGTCCCTTGGAATAGAAATACTTGATATTGAGGTTCTATTGTAGGCGTCTTATCAATAATTGTAAACAGCCAAGTTGTTTCGCGCTTCTTCTTCTATATTTTGTTTTGACTTACCCTCTAGCCGGACGATACTTGGGGGTATTCGCGAGTGCTTAACCATACTTATAAGTGTGGGTTGCATACCCTTTAAGGTTTTAGGTTAAATCCTATTCTTTCGCTTATATCTGATTTCCTTGTTCGTCCACGACTGACATAGCTGCCGAATATATAATGTTTTCCTTCGCGTTCATTATGGCAATGAACTCAGTATCAATTATCGCCTTTTGGATAGGTTTTGATTCCATTGTCATGATCTGAAAATGTTCACAGTAAGGACATTTCATGATCATGTTCAGGTATAGGACCAATAGTTTCTCTTGGAACAGAAATCATGATAATGTTCATAATTATGAACATGATCTCATGGAACGGAATTCATGATCACGTTCATAATTACGAACATGATCAGCTCATAATTAAACGCTTCTGTATTGGTAATTTTTTGTTTTTGATGACATTAATCTTTGTTAGGACATGGGTCGATTTTTTCATAGAAAATCCGAGGACGAGCACGCCCACAACAAACCAAACACTGCCTGAGGGCGAGCACCCCCCAGACTTCCCACAAAACTATTATGAAATTTGGTGAAAAATTCTATTATCCCTTTTTACGTCTAGGCGAATTGAACCTCTTGCATCCAATTTATGCCCTGTCACACTAGTTAAATTGGGATAATTAAAATTTCTTTGTTGCCTAATATGCGGAGGCAACATATTAAATACGCATGAGTTTATGATGTTCGCGGTAGCACCAGAGTCAATTAAAGCTTTAAAGTAAATATTTGCCACACAAAAATCATTAAATATAGGTAACTTATTATTACTATCACTACAAGACGGTACTACTATCTGTTTGGGCCTATAAAACATTCTAGGCGCCCTCTGGGTCCAATTTATTCTTCTGAGGGGCCTGACGCGTTTCCCCGTGGATTTATTTCGTACGTCGGTGTCTGCGATAGAGATTCAGACATGTGAGATTCCGTAGGCATATCTAATTGATTTACATTTGTCTGCCTTCGTCATGTATTATTACGGTAGTTTGGATTTCTTGCGTCAGTGCCGGGTGCTGGCGTTGACTGCAAATGCCGTTGGTTTGAAAACTTTTCATTTCCCGTCGGCCAATTAACTATTTGCCGTCGGCTTGAAGAATTTACATTTCAAGTCGGCCGGTAATTATTTTGCCTATTTGGGGCAGGGTTATACACATTTGGTTGGTACGCGTTGTAAGGTATTGATTGCCGCAATCTTCCCTGGCTATAGCCTAGTGAACCACTGGCGCTAAAATTTGTTCTTCCGAACAAATGGTTGCCATAATTTTGCGTACTACCGACAGCAATTCTTGGTGTGCGATTGGGGACACAACGGCACTCTCTCGCGATGTGCCCAGGTCGGTTACAAATATAGCATCTTATTATTGTAGGGTTATTTTCATAACTAAATTGTTTGACGGGCTGAAAACGTACTGTTTTCTGCCTAGCGGGTTCTTGCGTTTTATTTCTTTGTGGCACTGAGGAGTTATCCCTTGAAAAGTAGTTGGGAGACGCTTGATCGCCCTTGAAGTTCAGGCTTGCGTTTGATTCACCTAGGCTATTTATTTTTGCTTTACTGTGATTTGCCACCATCGTATCAGCTTCGATCAATCGCTCTACCTCCTGAACTGCAAGATCCAACGTCTGAATATTTTTCAATATTACCATTCTATATAGTTTTGGGGGTAGCCCTTGCAAAAAGGTATTTAGTATGAATTTTTCGTACAGTTGTACATTTTTCGAACTTAACCTTTCCGTATTTTGCTTCTACTGAAATCCGTATATTATCAAGATATTCTCTTACGTTTTGTGAATGGTCAAAGCATACCATTTCTTGTTTTAATTTATTTGTTGAACTGGTTTCGATGAATCTATCTTTAAATGCCGCTAACAATTTGTCCACCGTATTTATTGGCAAGCTGGCGTCATCACCTACAGTATTTTCATTTTGCTTTAGAAAGGTTAAGGCCTGCCCTTTTAATTTTAATAGGAGCATGCCGACTAACGTTTCTAGCTCTGTTTTTGTTAATTCTACAAACTGGTCCAATTGGATATTAAATTCGTCGATATCTGTTTGTCTATCGTATTGCGGGATAGACTTTGCTATTTCTACATTTTTGGCGACCAACTTTTGCGCCATTAATAGTTCGCTTAATTCTTCTGACATTTTTGCGTTTGAATAACTCAAAATTATTTTTACACTTAACCTATTTGGGGAAGGCTATTATCTCCTATGAGATATTCTAAAGGGTTTTTCTATAATAGCTTAGCGACAATAGGTCTAATCACTTTTTTTTCTATAAATCTGTATCTCTTCAATGATATAAATTTAAATTACGAAGTTTGTAGCATAACTAGTTCGCAATGTTTTCCTCCAATTTCCGACCTTGCCATGTGTAGCGATAAAAAAATAGTCTGTGTTAATTGTGGTAATAAAGACTGACCACGTCAAAAGTAATATTATGCTTTAAAGCTGTGAACTTACACCTTATAAGATCTCCGATAGCGCCGTTTACAGCGCTAAAGACTGTGCCAAATGTAATATTATTGTTTTAAAGCTGTGGCGATTAAGATACGTCAAGTGTGGCAATGAAGTCTGGGGCCACAAAAGTAATACTATGATTTAAAGCGGTGTACCGATCGCGCCATTTCCACCGGGTGAATAATGCGAAGTGCCGCTGGGTGGATACGAGAAGTGCCAGTTCTGCCGGGTGAATTTTTCTGTTCTGCCAGGTGAATTTTTCTTAAGCTAAGCAATAGGCTAAGCAAGCTATAAAAATAATGAGAAAAGCAAAAGGATCCGTCGGGGAATTTCACGATCGCATCATCTGAGCGGTTATATCTTATCTCGTGCTGTTGAGGGCTGCACCGGCTGTAATGGGGGGGGGGGATAAATGGGTGATCGCGCCACTCGCTGAAAGTGAGAAAACAAAACACGTAATTATAGTAGGTTAGAAATTATCCAACTATTAATCCGGGAGCGTAACCTCGCTTCCTCGAGTTATCTTCTTGTTAATTACCTCTAATGTTATGTAGAAATCAGATTCCTGGGAGCGTTACCGATGGGGGCATACGAACTATTGGCCTGCTGTGCGATTAGATACAGATATATAAATAAAACAACACGAATAGAAAAGCAATAGATTTATTAAGACTTACATTTTAGGCGTACAACAGTGCTTCGCTTCAACTGGCGACAATAGTGGCAGAGATAACAATAAAGACTAAATCTCTACAATGACTGCATAATAATAATTTGAATGGCAATGCCTGAATGCCAATAAAAATGATTCTGATCTACGAATGCCTCGAAAAACACTTTTTTCAATATATCACACTAATACAGCTTCTGCGCTCTGCTAGCTTTTTCACGATTGGCCCAAGCCCTGTGGAGGGGGTCGCTACCTAGTACTTATGTTTGCAAACTCACTTCATTATGCTCACTAACTGTCCAATAATTTGTTTTAAATATTTTTGATGATTAAACGTTCATAACTTAAGCTTCCTGTGAACTATGTATCTAGTAGTTTTTTTTATTGCCAAATATCTTAGCGAAATTCAAAGACGTCTAGCGTCGTTGAGGCTAAAATGTAGTTTCTCTTTTTGCCGATTAAGAATTTTTATTTTTGAAACGAGATTTAAACTTAATTAGAGGAAGTTTAATTTATGTCGGAATTATCTTTAGAAAGAAAAATATTTTATATTTTTGTATTTTAAATTTGTCACATTTTACTCCCGGTACAAACTGGAGGCTGTTACATTTGTGAGCTATAGTGAAAAATATATTAATTACTGTCTGCAACCAGCAATATATAACTCCCGACCTTTACTATCACAAGAAGAATGTACTGCTCTTAAACGAGAGGATGATAGACTAAGGAAGTTTCACGGAAGGTTGTCAAAGGCTTTCATTGATACCAGAGAACTTGCAAAAGCTGGATTCTCTATTGTTGGCCACATTGACCAGGTTCAGTGTGCTTTTGTTCATTTATCGTTGGAAACTGGGAAGAGGGGGATGTGCCTCTAGATTAACATAGCAGACACTTCGAAACATGTGCTTTTGTTCAAGGAGTTGATGTGGGAAACCTTCCAGTGAAGCCTTCTGCTTTAACTGGAGACTGGGGCATTTGTGAGCGATGTAGATTGCATTGTTTTTTCTTTACGACATTCCATTGATATTTTAGGAATAAAAAAATTAAAATCGTAATAAAAGTGTATTATGTATTTATAAATAATACATTAATATTCCATTATACATAATACATTAATTATTTATAATTTAAAAAAAATACGCTGGTCCTTGTTTTATTGTTAAAAGTGAACGGAATATTTTTTGTGTGCTAGTTCGTTTGTAATTTGTACTATGAGTCAATTTAAAATGAATAAGGCGGAAAAACCAAATCTTATGAAGTCTTGCTTCTTTGGATTTTTTTTCAAAGTCAGAGACACATAAGCGTGATTAACAGGATTTTCAAATATTGCATTTGGTCACATTCCTACTGCTGCCATCCATTCATTTCCAGTCATAGATGACGACACATTTTGAGGATCTCAAGTGTTTAGAGCTAGAGACATATGAAAAGGGAATTTATGAAGATTCAGACCTGAAGTGATTATTAACTGGTTAATATTAGAATCTCTACTGCTGCCATTTATTCATTTACAATCATAGATTGCGTTTTTTACTACCGCAAGTACTGATATCTATTCCAATGTAGTTACAGATGGCAGCGCAACAAATTTTTTACTAGCACCCAGGTACCTTCAGCCAACCTAAGACCGGACCTTTTTTCAAATAACCACATTGAAGTTCATTTAGTTCATTTAGGTATATAATTAGATATAATAACTACCTTCAAGTTAGATTTATTTAGGTTCACTTAGCGTGGCAGGCTATGCTCAGTGAACCTAAATAAAACTAACTTGAATGCGGTTATTTGAAAAAAGATGGGGTTGTAGGTTGGCTGCAGCTACCTGGGTGCAGGTAAATAATCTATTTTGCTGCCATCTATAACTGTTGTTAAGAAAAAACGCGTTCCACCGTCTAAAACAAAAAGAGTGCCCCTAACACATAAAGGAAATAAAAACGTTATGCAACGTAACATTTTTCCTATTGCAAAAATAACA